>WSTX01000043.1:0-28980 GCA_019633405.1 Tulasnella sp. 408 | reverse complement strand
GGAACCTTTCTCCCTCTGTTAGCACGAGCCTTGCTCTTCTGGCAGTTGCTAGGCGACGACGGTATGCAGACTCCGTGATGAAACTCAAAAGGTCTCTTCACTGATCCTCCCCCTTCCAGCGTTGGGAGACGCCGAAACACTCCGAGGATACAACTGGCGCTCGGAGGTTCGCAGGCATCTCTTCCGAGTCAGGCGAAAGCGAATCTTATTTCTAGAGCTGTTCGTCGACAACTCCGTTGGATTCCTCGAGGTTATTGATGCCTTGAGGATTGCTAAGTCTCTCGGTCCTGAGACCCCGACCGACATCCCGATGGGAATCTGGAAAGATTTCTGTGCCCTTGGAAGGCTATACGAGCAGGAGGAAAGAAAAAGGGAACTGATATCCCGGAAGGAGCAGTTGGGTGGCCAAGTTGGGTGTGGGTGGACGAAGTGCCCGATGTACGGAACGGAAGGCCTAGAACGGCGGCGGCAGGTGTTGGTTTGTGCAGGCTGTAAAAGGGCTGTCTACTGTGGCGCGTTCTGCCGAACAAGGTATGACATGCTTTACACCTAGGCTACTGTGTTTCGAACTTTCACAATAACTTTTGCCGGTCTCAACAGAGATTGGGAGGAGAAGCACCGGGTCGTGTGCCAGCCTTAGCGGGCTGTCGTGAAGGTAACAACGGCTGAAGTGTCGACCCGCCGGAGCAGCTGGAGTGTCAGTAAACTTTCCACCTTATTGGGTGGTGCTATGAGAATCCAGCGTTATGGATGTAGCTCTGCCAACTAGCCCCAGATGTCTGATCTTTTCTGCAACTAGGCTCGACATCGCTTGCCTTGTGCTTGGCATTAAAACTCTCGACATGAACAGCGGTTTGATACTCGTTGATTATGTATACCTTACGGCTCTAGCTTGAGACTGGTCCAATAACGAGAGGAGGCACGAACGGGGAAGGGGGCCGCTGGCAGTATGGACTAGGAAGATCAGGGAAAACCACCCCGAGAACTGCCTGATGGAGCAATTGGTTTGTCTAATCACAACAGCATTTTCCATCGTCTTGGTGTGTTTGCCTCGTTCTTTACCCCTGGCTGACGGCGGTCGGATGGTTTTCACGTGTTTGTCCACACTTTGTTCCATCAACATCTCGACCTAGCTATGTAGTGTTGGCCGTAACCTGAATTTCTTTGGGACGTACTTACCTACCAAGCACATAGTAAAGCAGTAAATTTCCATGGATACGTTCCAAGCAAAAGTCGGGATGAGCCCCTCGCTTAGGGGGCAAAGTTGGTTGTCAGCAATTTTCGCCAAGGCGTGTTCGAGCTGAGCCCGGCGGTAGTTTGTCCGGAAGAGGCTCAGACCTTTTGGACGACTGAGACGATGGGCTACTAATACGAAGAGGTTAGCGGGAAAAAAATCTGCATCATCGTCATTCAAACTATTTCAACTCTCAGTCATGCAAGCGTTTTCAACCAACGTCCCACATGATATTACAGTGCGGGTGCCCAACTTGGATCAACACCTGAAGGCTCTTCAGGAAGTCTTACCAGTCGCAGGGGCAACCAGCTTGCGTCCTAATCTGCTCGAGGCTCTCGAACGTCTGAACCGGGCTCTAGCGCCACCAGGAGAACGTCGCGGTTTCCAGTGTTTTATCTGGCAACATGCCGCAGGGATCGGGCTGACTGTCTCGCTGCTTAATGCTATGGCGGATGTAGTCAAACTGGACCAACAAGTCAGTCAGTCTTCCTCACCACTGTTGTTCATCATTCTTACCCACAACCTAATGTAGGGAACGATCTCAGCCCGCCTCTTCGCTTGCATACGCTCGATATTCGTGGCTGGAGTCGAAACCAAACATTTTGCGGGTCACCCCCTGTTGAGAGATAGGAAGATCGTTGACGTTGCGGTAGAAACCATTCCTCTGGTCATTCATCAATGTTGGTCCAAGTTCCGAGGTAGAATCATGCGAGGGGATGCACCCACAAATGTCCTGCGTGGCATTTTAGAGAGTCTCGTTGATCTAGGATGCATCGAATACCAGGCTAGCGAAGGTACTCAGGCACTTTCCTTCCACGCGCTGTAAGTCATTGATGCCCATGTGTGTCGGTACGCGACCAAGAAAGCTGACGAGAATGTTTTAGCGATCTGAAGATGCGGGAGTCAGAGGCTTTGGCGGAACTTATGTTGCATTTCATTACAATCAACCACGGCAACACGGCTTTGATTACACGAACGGTTACCCGTCTCTCCAAAGTTTTCGACGGACGGCTGCCTCTGCCGACGAGAATACCTGGCGACCACGAGAAACTCGGAAGCGCATTCGCCAATATCCTGAAAGCTACCCATTACAGCGAGCGCTGCAGTGATGCGGATTACAAGTCGGCGTAAGTTTTACGATGTTCACAGTTTACATGGACTGATGTCTCGGACCAATATCGTTTTTAAATTGATCAGCATCGACACTCTCTTTGCTATTCTCTCTCATCCACGCTTCCCGCCCTCCGCCAGAGGTCCCAAAACTCGTCAATGTAGCTCAAAGACCCACAAAGAGCTTTGCGAATCTATATGCATTGGGTACTGGAAATTGCACAAGTCTAATTTCGAGGGGGGCCTTTTCGGCAGCGAGATGTTAACGTTGACACTTCGAACGTTCATGACTGCTTGGTATGTGGTGAAGTCTTTGGACTTTTGGTTATTAAATTAATAGTTTACTATCATAGCTATGTTGCAGGCTGTCCTTTGAGGACGATGAAGTTTTCCGATGAAGTCTTTCAAGCCTATTTCATACCACTAGTTGCTCGAGGACTTTTGGCCTGGCAATTCCTCGGAGACAGAGGTGAGCGAGCTGCGTACAAGGCATTGTTAAACTTCCATCAACTGAGAGAAACTTCACTTAGCCATTACCGCCAGCGACAGTCAGGAAACTACTGCTGTGTGTGTGGGCCTAAGTGACCACCTGCTTCGGATTGGAAGAGCTTTTCGATCAAACAAGGAGAACTTTTTGGCCGATATCCTTAGTCAAAGGGGTCTTGAGGCGTTCTTGGATGTCCTGGAGTTCGCAAAGCTCATCAACATTAACCGACCCACCAGTTCACCTATCAGGTTGTGGGAGGGATTCTGCCAACTCGGCAGGCTGGAAATAAGAGCTTACGAGCACGAGGCCAGGGAGAGGGCAAAGAGAGCCGCTAAACTCGAGGGGTGCACTTGGAATAAATGTCCGATGTATGGAACGAGGGGCTTGGAGCGACGGCAGGTGTTGTGGTGTCGGCAGTGCAAAGTGGCAGTCTATTGCGGCGCGTATTGCCAGATGAAGTAAGCGCGAATTCACCCGATCTCCCAGTTCAGCGCTAACAAAAGATCTGCTACAATTGATTATCCAGAGACTGGCAAGGGCGGCATAAAAATAGATGCAAAGATGTGCTGGTCAGCGGAGCGAAGGGATAGTTCACCTGCCAATATTGTATACTCGTATCTTCTCCGAATGTAACCGCGTGATTAGCCAAATTTATCGTGTGGGTTCTTAAATCAGCTCAGGAAGCGCGAGCCGGGATGAACCTAAGTAAAGTTATTGTGCAGCGCCAGAGGCACCCGGAGGGTCGCAAGTAGGGATGCCCGGTGTTTGAAAAAACAAAAGAATAAACCTCTTCATCTTCGCGCCTCATTTTAAGAGTTAAGCGGATTCGATGACTGCATAGTCCTTTCCGAATTTCTCATGGAAAGACGGACGGATCGTCGGTTTGTCCGGACATCGTACATCCGTCCTAACTCCGTCCGCTTTTCCCAACAAGACACCACAACCATCACTTCGGCCTTGCTACCCAACCAACCAACCTCTGCGACTACTTAGCAATGTCCAATCAAAGCGGGGCTTCGGACAACCAGACACCTCGCGTATCATTCACCGTTCGGCGCCCTTCACCTGTATCATCTCGCCATGCCGGTCCAGAAAGCAACGCAGACACACCAACCTCATCTTTCCGTACTCTTCGCCAACAGGCTATCTACCCTGCAGCCCCAAGTAGACTCATATATGAACAGGAGAAAAAAGAGGAGGTGAAATCATTCGACGAGGAGGACCCTGAAGCCGCGGAGCTTGTAAGTGGTTTCGACAGTATGGGCGTTCAGCGGTGGGTTAACCTTTTCTCCCACACCAAAGAACTTGCCCAGATCGAACTAACCCTCAGCACTTCCTACGTCATAGATTGAAGCCCGTAGCGAAAACCAATGGACCTCTGACCATTCCTCTGCTCAAACATGGCGACTGGCGTCAACTTGCAAAGCAAAGACAAGCAGCCAATGGGTACATCCCGGATAGTGCTCGAGCCTCCGCCACAACTGGCCCAGACGGGAGTCAGGGTGGTTTAGGAACGCGGGACTCAATCAACTCTGGACCGCAACTCGCCGGCCTCGTCCTTACAAAGCGTTCAAATCCCCCTGCCGAGCCCACCCCCGATGAGTCCAACGAAACAGAGCCCGAAGTGGACGGCGATACGGAAATGACACCAGCACAACCTCTCACGGAGGACGAAATTGCCCTACAGGCGCTCCTTCACGGCACCGACGAGAGTACCTCGAAGCCACAAGTTGCTGCCATTCCGCTTGCTCCTATGAATGAAGAAGCTGCACTGCAACGAGATACCGCAACTCTCGAGGATTATGCTCGCGTTCCCATCGAACAGTTTGGGATGGCGATGCTTCGAGGAATGGGGTGGAGGCCGCCAAAGACCGGAGAAGACGTATTGTGGATTCCTGCCGAACGTCCAGCGCTGCTCGGCCTTGGAGCAAAAGCCCGACCGGCAGCTCAAACAAGTGGTGGCGACAAGAGCCAGCCCGCGAACTGGAAAAATACCGATAGAAAATATATCCCTCTCGTCAAAAAGGATCGAAACGGAGCTATCGTCGACGAAGCTAAGGACTCGGCAAGTAACAGGCCTAGAAGCGGGCAGGGCTCTCGTCGCAATTCAAGATCTCGCTCGCCGCAAGGCCAATTCGGTTCATCCCGTCGCGACAGGGAGAGGGAGTACCATAAAAAAGACAGAGACTATAGAGATTGGGAAAGCGAGCGTACAAGGGACAGACACGACGGAGACAGCCTTCGAAAAAGGGAAAAAGATGATGATCGGCGACGGAAGGACTGTGAACGTGACAGCAACAGTACCAGAGATTATGATCGTTATGGAAGCTCCAAGCGAAGGGATGATAGGGACTACGACGACTCTCGCAGGCGATAAATGCGGGCGTTGTTTACCAACTCGCTTCTCTGGTTCGTTCTCGCGATAAGGTTCCGTCAGCAGTTCTGACGGGCGCGCGTTTCCACATATAGTAAATATAGTCCTGTTCGGCGGTGGCCTTTTTTGCCTGGTGTCGACACAATCTTCCCATACGTCATACAATCCAGTCGTTCCAAGAAGACTTGCTAAGGGGGAACCGCGGCGCTTGTGTTTTTCTCCGACCTATCGGCTCCACCCCGCTCGCCGACGACGAGGCCCCCCTTCCGCTCCGCCTCTCATCGCAATTACTCCGAAGAACCGTATCTACCGATGAACTTGAGCCAATTGGAATCTGGAACCCTGGAAGCTATACGAGCAAGAGGGGAGGAAAAGGGAGCTGATACACCGGAAGATGTAGAGCCAAGTGGGGTGTCAATGGACAAGGTGTCCGGTGTATGGCACGAAGGGCCTAGAGCGGCGGCCGGGTTGGTTGCAGCCCGCTCTGAGAGGGCTGTTTCCTGTAGTGCGTTCTGCCAAGCAAGGTATGATCTGCCATACTTCTTCTCCGACAAGCCTTGGAGTTTCATCATACCCTTTTCCGGTCTCGACAGAGCTTGAGTGGAACACCACCAGTTTGTTTGCTAGGCAGTAGCAAGCGGTCGCAAAGGCAACAATGTCGATGAGCCCGGCACGCGGGGCGTTATGGATAGCTCGTGAACTTTCCACTTTACTGGACTTGTTGATGAGAGCCTCCAGCCGTAAATCCAGCAGTACGACGTGCCATTCCGAGCAGCTGTTTCCTTCCACGAGCGGCTTGCCATCGCCGCACTTAATTTAAGGCTTAGGTTGGAAGAAAAGCAAAGTTAAACACAAGGATCAAACCCCTACTCATGGCGTCTGCGGTAATTTGGGGAAAGGGCGGATAGATCTGAGAGAGGGGTGAACCGGGAGCGAAGCCATCTCCAAACCGTGCGGAGGAAGCAGAGCAGATACAAGGTCCAAGAAACCTTCCTAATGGAGCAAGCACCCTACATGACCACGGGAGCATGTCGATCTTAGTACGTTTACCACGTTCTCCCCCCTATGGACCGGGCTTGGTGACGGTTGTACGGTTGTCACGTGTTCGTGCGTGGCTCACTCCCAAATTCCCATGGTCAGACCCGGGACCACCTGCCTGCGAAGTGCGTCGCGAACCAGCAACTAAAAGAGAAACGCTCATTGGTTGGAGTCCTAATGAAACGCTCGCTTAGGATCAAGGTTCGCCGTCCACAATTCCTGTCGACCCATGTTAGAGCCAAAACCTATCGGACCGGCTGCGACACTCCGAAGACTTCAAGCATACTTTGGAGGACGAGGACTACTAAAACCCAAGCATTTTCAAAGATGGGACGGTCGTAATCTTTTCTCAACTCTCAGTCATGTCCTCGAATCTTGCACCGCGTCATTTCCGAGCCCAGTTTGCTCCTGGTTTCGAGGACGTTAGTGCATTCCTTCAGGCCGTCCTCCCCTCTCCCGATGCCACCAGCCTGGATGAAAATCTATTGAGCCATATCCAAGTTTTTAATAAGGTCATCGAGCCTCCTGCCAGTGTCGGACCGCAGCTGGATTGGGCAGCGCGTTGCTCGCAAGACCTACTTTGGAACCTCTCGAGGGAAACTGGCTTAACCGTACGCGTTCTCGAGGCCGCGGGCCAGGTAGCGCAAATGGATACCGACGTCAGTTTGTTTAATTTCTTTTGGGGTCGTGACCATAGACTGATCTTCAACGCTAGGGATTGGCAACCTCCCAGCTCATCGCCTGTATAAACTCGATTTTAGGAGCTGGCTTGAAGAACAAACGCGTTTCAAGTACATCTCTAGAAACCAACTCAGACATTATTCAAGCAGCAGTTCAAGCGATACCTGGAGTCATTGACAAGTCTTGGCCAAAGCTTCGCAGCAGGGTTTGCGTTTCAGGGGCTCCATCAGCGGACGACGTAGCTCTTTTGGACGGCTTGATCCGTATGGGCTGTATCGCGACCGAGCTCATAGAGTGCGGACATGGAAACGATGGCGCGGGTTCAACAGAATCGGAATCTTTGCGAGAGTTGTAAGTATATTACGGGCGTGGCGCGAACGAATCGTTCTAACATGCACATGTTGAAGGAAATCCGCAATGAACCGCTCAGAAGCTTTTGAAGAGCTGATGCTGCAGTTCGTGATTCATCGAGATAAATCGTCTGACTTGAAGGTGCCAGCCATTACCACCTTCTCTGGGATATTTGGGTCTAGTATCCCCAATCTGTCGAATGTCCCTCCATGTCTAAATAAACTTGGGTCGGCTATCACAAGTATTTTGGTGACGAACGACTTCAAGACCTTTCTCGACCGAAATCGCTATCCTCCGACGTAAGTCAAATTTCCCATCGTAGCGAAATATATTTTGACGTCGCCTTATCTACATACCACGAAGCGTCGACATGATATATACGATTCTTTCGAGCAATCAACTTCGGGGCTACTTCCAAGCCAGCGGATCTACGCGGGAAGGCTCTGATGATTATCCAAACGCCACGAGTGAGCAGAATAAGCTATTTGATGTTCTTTCCGATGGATATTGGGAGTGGTTCAAGGGGGAGAGAAACCGTCCGCCCGAAGGAGAGGTGTCCACGCTTAGCATCAGGGCCCTTATCGTTGCCTGGTAAGCTTTGTTGCTGTTGTTTCGGGACCGCTGGCCGACCGGAATATTCGTGTTAGTTGTCTCATGTCTCTCCACTTGAGCACCTCTCTGGTCATTTTCCAGAAGAGTTTCCTTCCGCTCGTTGCTAGAGGATTGCTGGCTTGGCAGTTGCTTGGAGATAATGGTATGTGATTCGCGTTTTTGCTGAGAGGCCTGCGTTTTTTTACATCCGGGCGACTCTGTAGCTCTAAGTGACAACGACGCGTTCGGTACTTCCAACTGGCAGGAAGAACTGTCTGCCAATCTAGTGCGGATTGGCAAGGGGCTTCAAGCGGTTTCAAGTGATCTTTCCACCAAGATCACTATCCCGACGGGCTTTATCGACACCATGAACACATTGCAACGGGCAAAGCATCTCAGCTCTGAAACACCTACGCCTCGCCCGCTTTACATTTGGAAGGAGTTTTGCAAGGTCGGTCAAGTAAATGAGCGGGCCTGTCGTCAAGAGCGTCGCAATGAATGGGCAAACAACTCTGGGGCACAGCCCGGGTGTCAGTGGGCAAAGTGTCCTTTGTTTGGAACGGAGACCTTGATTGGGGAGGATTGGTTCTGCAAAGGTTGCAAGAAGGCGGTGTACTGCGGAGAATTCTGTTGGAAGAGGTGGGTGACCGTCTTTGTGATTGAACAGATCCACGAGACTAAGTTGTGATCGGCATCTTACATCACGTCTTTTTAGAGACTTTGCGGCCCACAGCGCCGAATGTTCGGCCTCAGTTTCGAGGAGACCTTCTAACAGAGACCGTCGAGGGACACGGGAACTGCACATCGCGACCGGATAGCGAGAGCTTGAAATTAATTCTTTTCTTTTCCTGTTATCTATAAATTGTTTACCATATCACCGGGATTCAGAGCCAAGTGTGAATGCAACGGCAGCTGAAGCTGTGCTCAAGTCCGTTTGTTTGAGCCACCGACTACCCTACATCCCACCAAGGCTGGTTTTTGTCGCCAATAGCCCGTGACGTGCGGTGACCAATCAACGTTGTGCCAGTCCTTTCGTCGACACATCTCAATAAAGACCCTGCGCAAGCAGCCTCAAGTAAACAAGCAAACAACAAACACGACACGTTATTACTATCCCAACCTCCCCCTCCCACGTAGTCTGCAAGGACTGGGTAGGAGTCTGGGTTCGCTTTGCTTTCTCACATAGTTCGCAATCGTGTGAAATGCAAGAGCTGACTTAACGCGCGCCGTCATGGGAATGATCAGGCTGTCCGGGTGCTCTGGGGCTGATTGTCGCCGGACCTTTCTGATCAGAAGCTTGGGTGCTGATAATCCAACATCTTGGGCGACACCCTGTCAGGCAACTTACCACCCCGCCCCCTTCATTGCATACAGCACGAGCGACCTGTTTCAGAGCCGAGCCAGTTTGCGGGCCCGACCGGCTTTCCTCATTGGTCGCTGTCGACGTGAATGGTCACGACTGCCAGCCACCCGGCTTTCCACCTACGTAAGCCGGTCGAATCAACACACTTCCAACATCAGCAAAACCCGTAGAACCTTACGTCAGCTTATGCGCCAAACACCCCTTGCCAGGCCCTGAAAGACTTCCCCGCATCGCGCGAGTCCCTTATGATTTTTCATAAGCCTTACGGCGACCCCGTCAGACTTCATCAGACTTTTCCGAGCTTTACCACAACCCCTAATCCTGCTGAAAACTTGGGCATGGTATGCTCACAGGTGGAAATTCTTAGTGTTGGCATTAGAAAGATAAAACAACACAAAATCAGCAGAAAGGCCTATTGCACCTTAGGGGAAAACCCAAGGCTGGAGCGCTCCTGGGTTGATGACCTGCGTGACCCATCAGGACCCACCCAACCCCCTCGGTCGAGCGAAAGAGCGCGACAAAGTCTTGCTCGAACTCTACTTTCCCACCTCCCGCTCGTTTCAAATCTCAACCTCAACCAACACCCCATCCCATTCGCGTACCGTGAGCCTTATTCGGCAATTCTCCGACCTTGAACAATCAAGGTACATGACCTGGCTCCTCGTTATCGCCGGTATAGTAAACACCATCTCCCATTTCATCCAGGCTAACATCGCCCGTCATAAAGATTCTTATCGCTGTAGATGCGGGCCAACAAGAGAGACTTAGAGCTCATAGGGAATACCTCACTCCAAGCTATCCTGCCAGCTGTCAATGTAGTAAGATTTATGAACACGCTGACACCGGATTAAAGCAGCAGAACGGCCGCTCCCATCGCGAGCTGAGAGGGTCTTCCAATGGGAAACACTAGGTTGGGTTGTGAGGCTTCGAGCTCGGTCAATACTGGTGAGTACTTCGACGCCGCATACTTCTTCCGGTGCTACCTTTTCGCCTCTTCCCTCCCTTTGCTCTCGCCCTTCCTCTGCTCCTCCTTAAGCACCGCAAATTTGAGACGTGCACGCTTTGATGAAGCTGCCCGTCCTGTTATCGTAGTGCTGTGGCATAGTTAATTTGTGTGTAATTAATTATGAATACAATACAAGGTTTTTTTATGTCGCCGGTTGCTATTCCATTGTGAACGCGTCTGCAGTGTATATATAGATTTTAATGGATTGACTGAAGTGGGCTGACCAGACCTGATCAGACAGTATCAGCTGATGGCGGCTGCTCAGGAACCGAAAGCGTATCCAAATCTGCCTAGAAACGAGGTCGCTTGCCAGGCAATGATTCCCCTAGAACAGAAGGGGGAATACTTATGGCTCCTTATGTACCCAGCGGCATCTGACCTGTCTTGGTCAGACCTCGTCCGATTTGGCGGGTTTTGCTGATGAAGTAGAAGGAGTCTCGGCCGCCCAGCGGAGTAGGCACTTGTCCACCAACGGCCTATATCCTCCACCACATCCTCCTTGAATTCCCGCAGCACAGGAAACTAGACCATGGGATCCGAACCAAGCCTTGAAGCTCTGGTAAGCGACAACAACGTTCGAAAATACGCTCAATACCTTTGACCGAGTGCGATCCGTAGAAAGCAACTTTTAATGAAGTAAATCACCTCTTGATCATCCCTGAACGACTTACTCCCGAAGAAGAAGAGCTCGGGATTGGGGGCTTTGGGGAGGTGTGTCTCGCCACTCTGGACAAATCATCTGCGTCCCCAAGGAAAGTTGCCCTCAAGCAACTGCGGATAGTGCAAGCTGAGGGTGGTAGACGACGTATCGCATTCGTTAGTAGTATCCCTTTCACGCTTTATCCTTCTCTTTGCCTAAACACCGGATCTAGCGCCTTGCGAGGGTGCTCAAAGTATGGGCAAAAGCAAACCATCCAAACATCCTCGAACTTATCGGTTATTACTTAAGCGAGAATTACGTATGCGCGCAATTTGTTTCAGCATTTATGGCCAACGGAAACGTGATGTAATACATTCAGCGGACTAGCGCCAGCATAGTTCTCCGATTGAAATTCGTAATTGCGAGCTCAGACCATTCAACGAAGCGCTACTGACATTTACAATACTAGGTGCGAGACATCACGGTGGGGCTCAATTACCTGCATGAATTTAGCCCACCGATCTGTCATGGGGACTTGAAACCTGTGAGGTTGACGTCCAACACGGATATATGTCCGAACTGATGCCTTTGGCAGGCCAACGTACTTGTGAAGGAGAGCCTCGATGCCGTGCTCCGCGACTTCGGACTCTCCTCGTTCATTTACGAGTCTGATATAGCCTCCGGCCTCACTACTTCGAAGTCGATCAAAGGCTCCACCCGATACATGAGCCCCGAACTTGTCCGGGAGGAATCCAAGCATACTCTTCAAAGTGATGTTTGGGCTTGGGGCTGCACAACGTTTGAAGTAGGTGGTGATTTGGCAGTCAAGGGGTCCTCTAAGTGAAACTAACTGGCACTTTAGATAATGACCGACACCATTCCATACTCAAGTAGGGCAAAGGATGCTGCTGTTTTGGCTTATATCCTCGCAGATGCTTCTCCGGGGCCTATCGACACGCTCGGTGATCTGTTACCTGACTCCGATGCTGACCCTTCTGTCAGTAAAAGTGTGTCCTCGCTGCGGTGTATTATTCCGCAATGTTGGGACGTTAACCCAACAAAGCGCCCTTCGCCGTCAAGAATCCTTCGGGAAATTGTTATCCCTGACAGACCAGATGCACAGATGACGACTCGCGAGGCCAAAGCAACAGGAATATTGTCTCCCCGTATCGGGGACGATTTCCGGGATGGAACTAGCAGGTCACACACAGCTAAGGAGATACCCGTACCGTCTTCATCTAATCCCCCAGCCATGTCCTAGAATAACCCCCAAAATGACCCGACGGTGGGCGGGCCGAACTTGGATCAATACGCGGGGCTTCTTCGAGAGGTTTTACCAGGCGCATGGGCAACTAGCCTGCGTCCTGACCTGCTTGATGCTCTCGAACGTCTGAACCGAGATCTAACGCCACCCTTACAACGCCGCGGTTTCCAGTGTTTTGTCTGGCAACATGCCGCAGGGATCGGGTTGACCGTCTTACTCCTTAATGCTACGACGGAGATAGGCAAACTAGACCAACAAGTCAGTCAGTCTTCCTCACCATTGTTGTTCATCATTCTTACACACAACTTGATATAGGGAACAATTTCGGCCCGCATCTTCACTTGCATACGCTCGATATTTGTGGCTGGAGTCGAAACCAAACATTTTGCGGGTCACCTCTTGTTGAGGGATAGGGAGATCGTTGACGCTGCGGTGGAAACCATTCCTCTGGCCATTCACGAATGTTGGTCCAAGTTCCGAGGTGGAATAATACGAGGAAATGCACCCACGAGTGTCCTGCGAAGTGGCATTTTAGAGAGTCTCGTTGATCTAGGGTGCATTGAATACCAGGCCAGCGAGGATACTCCTGCACTTTCCTTCCACGAGCTGTAAGTCATTGATCCCCATTCTTGTCCGTTCGCAGCCAGGAAAGCTGAAGAGAATTGTGTTAGCGATCTGAAGATGCGAGAGTCAGAGGCTTTGGAAGAACTTATGTTGCGGTTCATAGTAATCAACCACGGCAACACGGCTTTGATTACACGAACGGTTACCCGCCTCTCCAGAGTTTTCGACGGACGGCTTCCTCCGCAGACGAGAATACCCGGAGACCACGAAAAACTTGGGACCGCATTCGCCAATATCCTAAAAGCGGCCCTATATAGCGAGCGCTTTAGTGATGCGGATTACAAATCGACGTAAGTGTTACGATGTTCACAGTTTATATGGACTGATGTCTCGACCAATCTCGTTTTCTCCTTGATCAGCGTCAACACCCTCTGTGCTATTCTCTCTCATCCACGATTCCCGCCCTCCGCCAGAGGTCCCAAAACCCGTCAATGTAGCTCAAAGACCCACAAAGAGCTTTGCGAATCTATATGTATTGGTTACTGGAAATTGCACAAGTCTAATTCGAGGGGGGCCTTTTTGGCAGCGAGATGTTAACGTTGACACTTCGAACGTTCATGACTACTTGGTGTGTGGTGGAGCCTTTGGATCCTTTGGTTATTGGACTACTAGTAATAGGTCACTGTAATAGCTACATTGCAGGATGTCCTTTCAGAACGATGAAGTTCTCCGATGAATTTTTCGAGCCGATTTCATGCCACTAGTTGCTCGAGGACTTCTGGCCTGGCAGTTTCTCGGAGACAGAGGTGAGCAAGCTGGGTGCGAGGCATTGTTCAACTTCCATCAACTGAGAGAAACTTCACTTAGCCATTACCGCCAGCGACAGTCAGGAAACTACTGCTGCGTGTGTGGGCCTAAGTGATCACCTGCTTCGGATCGGAAAAGCTTTTCGATCAAACGAGGAGAACTTTTTGGCCGATATCCTTAGTCAAAGGGGTCTTGAGGAGTTCTTGGTTATCCTGGAGTTCGCAAAGCTCATCAACATTGACCGCCCCACCAGTGCACCTATCAGGTTGTGGGAGGCATTCTGCCAGCTCGGGCGGCTGGAAATAAGAGCTTATGAGCACGAGGCCAGGGAGGGGGCAAAGAGAGCCGCTAAACTCGAGGGGTGCACTTGGAATACTTGTCCGATGTATGGAACGAGGGGCTTGGAGCGACGGCAGGTGTTGTGGTGCCGGCAGTGCAAACTGGCAGTCTATTGCGGCGCGTATTGCCAGATGAAGTAAGTGAGTATTCACCCTGTTTCCCAATTAAGCGCTAACGAAAGATCTGGTGCAATTGATTATCTAGAGACTGGGAGGGGCGGCATAAAAATAAATGCAAATTTATTGTGCACAGCGGAGCAAAGGGCTAGCTCACTTTCCAATACTATAGAATTCGTATCTTGTCCGGATATCACCGCGTGATGAGGTAACTTCATCGCCTGGTTCCTTAACCAGTTCAGGGAGCGTAAAGCGGGATGAACCCGGTATAGAAATCGTGGCCAGAGGCATCCGGAGGGTCGCAAGTCGAGCTGCCCAGCACTAAAAAAAGAATATTCCTCCCTCTTCATCTTGGCGGCTGATGTGAAGAATTAACGGATTCGATAACTAACCCTTGCCAAATTTCTTATGGTGGAACCTTGAGTTGTGTCGGACGTATCGGTCGCACGTACCGTTGATGTGTCCTAAACATCGTACATCCGTCATAAACCCATCTGCTGGTGCTCGGCAAGATACCACAACCATCACTTCGGCCGCGTCCCCCCAAGCCACGATTGCGACTACCTAGCATGTCCAGTCAAAGCCGGACTTCAGACATCCAGGCACCTCGTGTATCATTCACCGTTGGGTGTGTTTCACCTGCATCGCCTCTCCAGTCGTCTGCTCGTCCAGAAAGCAGTGCATCCACATTAACCCCATCTTTCCCGTATTCCTCCACCTCGCCAACCGGCGAGCTACTCTGCAGCCCCGATTAGGCTCAAATATGAACGGCCGGAATAAGAGGAGAGAGACTCATTAGACAAGGAGTATACTGAACCCGCAGAGCTCGTAAGTGGTTTCGACAGTATGGGAGTTCGGAAGTGAGTTAACCTTTTCTGCCACACCAGAGCACTTGACCAGAGTCGAAGTAACCCTCAGCAGTTCCTGTGTCATAGATTGAAGCCCATGGAGAGCACCAATGGTCCTCTGACCATTCCACCGCTCAAAGGTCGCGACTGGCGTCAACTTACAAGACAAAAACAGGCTGCCAATGGGTACATCCCTGACAGTGCTCGAGCTTCCGCCGTATTTGGTCCAGACGGGAGTCAGGGTGGTTTAGGAACGCGGGACTCGATCAATTCTGGGCCGGCCTCGTCATTAAAACACATGCCACTCCTCCCGTCGAGCCAATCCCCGATGAGTCCAACGAAATAGCGCCAGAAGTGGGCGGCGATACCGAAATGACTTCAGCGCAACCTCTCACGGAGGATGAAATTCCCTACAGGCGCTCCTTCATCACACCGACGAGAGTGCTTCGAAGCCGCAGGTCCGCTTAGAGATTGAAGCCGGGCTCTAAGTCATCTCGCGAGAGGCTTGTACTGCGAGCGGTCATTTTTACCCTGTCGCTCGTTTGCTCGGTGGGTGGGTACAAATAACGCCTGGCAAGAGTGTCTCAACTCCCATCGTCTTTCCTGCCGTGTTATCTGCTTTGCGGGATGATACTCAACTGTGCTTTGTCAGATCCTTTTCATAGTCAGGTCAAATGAAAGCTTGGCTTACGCCCTTGAACTAGACCCAAATCTGTACCAAAATGCAACAATAAAGTGCTAGTTGAACCTACAGACGGTAGCGATCAGGAGACGGTTTTGTGTCGAGAGAAGGCCCCAGGTGTCCCATCGCTACAGCTGGCATGGAGCGTGGAAGTGGGCGGCCCAACTATTTTGAACAAAATGGTTCGTGATATTAGACCGCGCAGCGATGCTTTAAAATTACATGCATCCGTGCCTGGTCTCCTACTGGATAGATGGGGATGTGAGGGTTGAGAAAGGCCCAAATCTGGAACCGGCCCGGCGGCACGTGTACACAACGTTCCGATCGGATGTCAACAGCGACGATTCGAAGCAACGGCCACCGCAACGACTTATCTTACCCAAAGCTGAAGCCATGAGCACCCAGAATGTTTCAGCCTCTTCCTTTTCAAGCGTACTATCAACACTCGAAGCTCACCGACATGCCCTGATCGTCCTGCTACCATCCAATGGAGCCATTCAACTACAGAAAAACCTCTATTTTCGTTTACGTGACCTGGCGCGTGTCATGACCCCTCCTAGGACTGACTTTATGGGTGCTAGAGAAAGTGACTTTCAGGAGCACCTCTGGCTATGGGCCAAGAGGAGTGGGTTGACTGTTCTTCTCCTTAATGCGAGTATTCTTACAGCCTCCTTGGACAAAGAGGTAAGCTATCTTACCCCAGTCGGTCTCGTTTGTCGGGGAGCCAAACCGGCGAATTTTTCAATTAGGGGCCAACAGCTGCCAAACTCATAACATGCATCAACCTGATATTGGCATCGGGGACTCTTAGCCATCGCTCTCATCATAACATGAGGGACGTCGAGATAGTTAACAGCATGACTGCAGTGGTCACTCCGATGATCGATGCCTCGTGGTCAATGCTCACCAAGAAGCTTCGAACACTCCTACAGTTCTCATCGGGATCCTTAGATGATATGGAACTCTTGGTAGAGTTCATATGTAGTGTGACGGAGTTTATTGAAGGATGGAAATTAGAAGGGATCACATCTACGGAACTTGTAAGGGCCATTTCCAGCTTGTGAGTTAAATGCCTCCTTCCAGACTAGGGATTCGCTTTGCCCGCTAACCTTCTCCTTTATCAAGACGAGCAAGCATGCGGAAATGCGTGACTTTGGCAGAACTTCTATTACATTTTATATCGCTCAAAGAGGAATCTCTTCAATCCCGCTTGGTTGGGCGCGCGATAGCTGCATTTTCCAATGCTTTTGATGGTCATCGCCCGCCGTTGGATTTGCCGCCCCTAGGCGTATACAACCTCGCGGTGATATTTGAACGCTTGTTACGTCCCAGCGGTCAGTCCGGTCCTGGTACCCTTGACATTACTCATTATTCTGCTGTGTACGTTTGCTTTCGACGCCGGTGACCTCAAACTAGCACTGATATCTCGTCTCAACATATCCAAGGGTCAGAATGACAAGCACTCTTTTAACTCGCTCTGAGTTCCTTCAATGCTTCCGTGATAATGAATGGAAGGATGAGGGAAGTGTTCGAGTAGAGAAAAGAACGAAGGAAATGCTTTCCTGGTCTATCTGCGGCGCGTACTGGATATGGATCAGAGACAAGAGAACGCAACAAACTGGTACTAAAGAGACCATGAAAACTACTATCCATGCATTTGTTGTAGCATGGTAAGTACAGATAAAGGCTACAGCCAAAGCACAATTCGATGCTAAACGAGACCTTGTTCCAAGCCATTTAGGCAACCTAAACGCCTCTTATCCAAATCTTAACATGCTAATTCCCCAAGGCACATTTATGCCTTTATTTGCTCGCGCCATTCTTTCATGGCAACTGCTAGGTGACAATGGTAGGCACGCCTGCTAGCGTGATGTTGGTCAACGAATGATTGGTAATTTTCCACCCGTTTCAGCCTTGGGAGACGCCGAGGCACTTGGAGGGTACAACTGGCGATCCAAAGTTCGCAAGGACCTCTTCGACGCCTGGCGACAAGGAGTATATCTCTCGGGGGCGGTGGAAAACTCCGTTGGATTCCTTGAAGCTATTGATGCCCTAAAGACTGCCAAATCACTCACTCCCGACCCCGCTACCGATATTCCATTAGGTCTTTGGAAAGACTTTTGTGCCCTTGGAAGGATGTACGAGCAGGAACGCAGGAGGGAGGTCGTAGCCCATCGCATGCAGTGGATGGGCCAACAAGTTGGGTGCCGATGGACGAAGTGTCCAATGTACCAGACAGGCGGTCTAGAACGACGTGAACTATTAGTCTGTTCGCGCTGTAAAGCGGCCATTTATTGCAGCGAGTTCTGCCAGAAAAGGTGAGGAATTCTCTGCTACTTCTCTCCGTAACCTTTTCCGTAACGTTTACCGGTCTCAATAGAGATTGGGAGGAGCAGCATCAGCTAGTGTGCCAGTCTTAGCTGGCTGTTGCGAAGGCAACGAGGCTAGGTGGTTCAGCCCGTCCGAGCTCCCGAACATTCTGTAAACTTTCCAATTTGCTGGGCGATGCTATGAGATTTCAAGCTATTGATTTTGGTTGTGCCCACTAGCCCTGCACCTCTAATCTATTTTGCCACTCGGCTTGAGCCGCCCGCCTTCTTATTGAAAGTTTTCACCTTCAACGTAATCAAATATTCGATACTAGAAGACTATACACAACTTATGTCTCTGGCTTGGGAGTGGACTAAAGATGAGGGGGGCAAGGACGGCGAACCGGGCGGTTGGCAGGCTGCGCTAGGAGAAACATGCAAAGACCCCCGAGAGAATTGCCTTATGGAGTAAGCGGATTACCGGTTCCATAAGAGCATTTCCGTTGTTTTGGTGTGCCTGCCGCGTTCTGAACCCCTGGCTGATGGCACTCGGATGGTTTTCACGTGTTTGTCCCCAGTTTGCTCCACCACTCACCATCTCGGCCTTGCTCATAGAGCTCATATCGTGTTGACCAGCAACCCGACTTTTGGGGATTTCCCTACCTACCAAGCACATATCGAACTGACGCATTCCCATGGATACGCTCATTAGCGAAAGTCGGGCCGAGCTCTTCGCTTCCGAGCAAAGTTGGTTGTTAACCATTCTCACCCACTCAAGCTCGAGCTGAGCCCGACAGCAGTCTGTCGAGAGAGGTTCATACCTCCGGGAGGGTTGAAATGATGGAATATTAATACGAAGATCTCATAAGGGGTACTCTATCCCATCTTCACCCAAACTCGTAAACCATGTCCTCAACTAACGCCCCAAATCCTGTGGTAATTCCTGTGCCAAACTTAGTTCAACACCTGCATACTCTTCGAGGTGTTCTTCCGGCGCCGGGAGAAACTGTTCTAAGTTCTGATCTGCTTGATGCTCTCGAGAATCTGAACGGGAAATTAGCACCACCCCACTCGCCCGAACAGCGCCGCCTTTTCCAATGTTTTGTCTGGCAACAAAATGTGAGAAACGGATTGACCCTCTTATTGCTTAACGCTACTCGGGATATAGTCGAGCGGGACCAACAGGTCAGTCAGCTTCGCTTATCACTGCTGCTCATGGTTTTGACCCACTCCTCTTTTAGGGAGCGGTTCTTGCATCTCTCGTCGCTTGTATACACTCGATCTTTGTGGCTGGCTTTGAGAGCGGCCATTTTTCGGCTGAACGGTTGTTGAAATGCGCGGACATGGCCAACGTTGCGGTGGATGCTATCCCTCTTGCCATCGACAAATGTTGGTCGAACTTCCGGGCTGAGGTCACTCGCGAGCCTCCATCGACGGATGTTATGCAAATTCTAGAGGGCCTTGTCGAGCTGGGATACATCGTTCACCAGCTAAGCGAGGATAGCCCATTCCTTTCTTCCCATGCGCTGTAAGTTATCATCCCCATGTTCGCAGACCTATAACTAAGGAAGCTGGCGACAATACTCTAGCAATAAAAGAATGAGGGAGTCACGAAACCTGGCAGAACTTATGTTGCATTTCATAATTTACCAAGACGACACGGCTTGGATCACGCGAACAGTTACTCATTTCTCCCGACTTTTTGATGGGTACCTCCCTCCGAGTACGGAGCTCCCTGGGGATCTGAACAAGCTTGGAGTTGTGTTCGCAAGTATCTTGAAGGGAACGCACACCGACGGTCTCTGTGGTGACGCGGATTACAAATCGACGTAAGTGTTAGCCTTACTTGTATCTTAACGGTACTGATACCTCGTGACTATTTGATATGTAACTTCCTAGAGTCAATGCAGTCTTCAGTGTTCTGTCTCATCCGCAGTTCCGCTCCTCCGTCAAGAAGATCAACGGTCGTCAATGTACCGCAAAGACGCAACGAGAGCTCTGCCAGTCTTTATGTACTGGGTACTGGAAATTGCAAAGGTCCTTCTTCAAAGGGGGCCTTTCCAAGAGAGAAGTCCTAACGTTGACAATGCGGACGTTCATTAGCGTTTGGTATGTAACGGAGCCTTTGGATCTTTTCGACATTGGATGACTAACGAATTGACAGCTATATTGCGGGATTCTCTTTAAGAGCAATGAAATTCTCTGATGGCGTCTTTCAAGCCTATTTCATGCCATTGGTCGCGCGAGGATTGTTGGCCTGGCAGTTGCAGGGGGATAAAGGTGAGCAAACCTATGCACAAGACCTTGTCCACTTTCATCGACTGAAAGAAATTTTATTTAGTGATCGGAGCTGGAAACAGTGACGAAACCGTTGCTCTGTGTATGAGCCTAGGCGAGCACCTCCTTCGGGTTGGGAGGGGGTTTCAATCGAACAGGAAATTCCTCGGCAATATCCTAAAGCAGACCGGTCCTGTGGATCTTTTGGATGCGCTGGAGTCCGCGAAGATTATCAACATGGCCAGTCCTACCAGTTCACCTATTAGGCTGTGGGAGGAGTTCTGCAGGTTTGGGAAGTTGGAGCTCAGGAGTTTTAGGTCACGCGAGGCCAAGCAAAGGGCAAACAAAGTTGATACCTGGACAGGAGGGTGCACTTGGGAGAAGTGTCCAATGTATAGAACGAAGGGCTTGGAGCGACGCGAGCTGTTGTGTTGTCGACAGTGCAAAGCGGCCGTCTATTGCGACAAGTTTTGTCAAGAGAGGTGAGCAAAGATCCGCTCATAGTCTCAAAGCCTCCACTAACAAAACCTATTTTCGCCACGGCTAATCTTGAAGAGACTGGACCGGGCAGCATCAAGAGAGATGCGTTGCGGCTGGCATCTAGGCAAAGGGATAGTTCATTTGCCAATATTATATACCCATATCTTCTCCGGATGTCACCGCGTGATTAATTACATAAAAGCTCGTCTTGTGCCTGTAATTGGGTTCGGAAACTGGAGACCGGTTCATCGGCCTGTAAAAAGATCGTCGAGCACCGGAGGCGCCTGTGGCTCAAAAACAGGCAGGCCAATATCGAGAAGGGGGATCGCTCTGCATATCAGCGTCATATTTAGGCCTTTGGGGAGGAAACTTTGGCGAGTAAACTTTGTCGAGTAACCTTGTTCGGCGGTAGCAAGGCCATTGAGATTGCCGCGTAGCGCGACCCGACATGGTTTTTGTCCAGCTCGGATATCCGTGTTAACTCCGTCTGCTTGAGCCCACCAGGACGCCACGACCAACCCCCTGGACCGTGCGGCACGACTAACCACCCCTTCACTGCGACTGCTGAGCAATGTCCAATCAAAGTGGGCATTCGGACAACCAGATACCTCGCGTATCATTCACCGTTCGGCGTCCTTCACCGACATCGTCGCGCCAGTCGTCTGCTGGTCCAGAAAGCAACGCAGCCACACCAACCCCATCCTTCCGTATTCCTGCACCTCCGCGCCAACAGGCGAGCCACTCTACAACCTCGAGCAGGCTCAAGTATGAACAGACGGAACAGGAGGAGGTTGATTCCTCCGACGAGGAGGACCCCGAAGCCGCGGAGCTCGTAAGTGGTTTCGACAGTATGGGCGTTCAGCGGTGGGTTAACCTTTTCTCCCACACCAAAGAACCTGCCCAGAGTCGAACTAACCCTCAGCACTTCCTACGTCATAGAGTGAAGCCCGTGGCGAAGTCCAATGGACCTTTGGTCATTCCTGTGCTCAAAAATCGCGACTGGCGTCAACTTGCAAGACAAAGACAAGCTGCCAATGGGTACATCCCTGACAGCGCTCGAGCTTCCGCCATAACTGGTCCAGACGGGAGTCAGGGCGGTTTAGGAACGCGAGACTCGATCAATTCTGGACCGCAACTCACCGGCCTAATCGTTAAAAAGCATTCCACTCCTCCCGCCGAGCCAACCCCCAACGAGCCCAATGAACCAGAGCCCGAAGTGGACGGCGATACGGAAATGACTCCAGCAAAACCTCTCACGGAGGATGAAATCGCCTTACAAGCGTTGCTCCGCGGCACCGACGAGATTACCTCGAAGCCGCAGGTTGCCGCCATTCCGCTTGCCCCCATGACGGAAGAAGCAGCACTGGAGCGGGATATGGCCGACCTGCCGGATACTGCAACTCTTGATGACTACGCTCGAGTTCCCGTCGAGCAGTTCGGCATGGCGATGCTTCGGGGCATGGGCTGGAAGCCGCCAAAGAGCGGAGAAGATGAATTGTGGATTCCTGCCGAACGTCCAGCGCTGCTCGGCCTTGGAGCGAAAGCGCGACCGACAGCTCAAACAAGTGGTGGCGCCAAGGGCCAGGGCGCGAACTGGAAAAATGCCGAGAGAAAATATGTCCCTCTGGTCAAAAAGGATCGAAACGGAGACATCGTCGATGAAGCAAAGGACTCGTCAAACAGCAGGCCTAGAAGTGGGCAAGGCTCTCGCCGCAATTCAAGATCTCGCTCGCCGCAAGGCCGGTCCGATTCATCCCGCCGCGACAGGGATAGGGAGTACCGTGACAGGGACAGAGACTATAGAGATAGAGACAGGGATAGAGGGCATCGGGGCGGGGAAAGGGACTACAGAAGGGATAGAGAGAGGGACAGAGAAAGCGACCGTGCAAGGGACAGGGACGACAGAGACAACCGCCGGGAAAGGGAAAGAGATGACGATCGGCGACGGAAGGACCGCGAACGTGATGGTGCCAGGGATTATGATCGTTATGGAAGCTCCAAGCGAAGCGATGATAGAGACGACTCCCGCCGGCGATGAATTTGGGCCGTGGTTCCCCAGTTCGCTCCTCTGGTTTGTTCTCGCGATAAGGTTCCATCAGCTGTCCTGACAGGCGCGCTCTTTTCCATTTGTAGTAACTACAGTCCTGTCCAACAGTTTCCTGTATTGCCTAGTGTGAACATAATCTTCCCATACGTCATAAATCGAGTCATTTCGAAGAAAACGTGCCATGAGGGAACCGCAGCGCAGCGCTTGTGTTTTTCTCCGACGACCTATCGACTCCATCTCGCTCGACGACACCACCGCGACCCCTTCATCATTGCAATTACTCCAAAAAAAACTGTATCCACCGATGAATTTGAGCTCAGCGTTAATGGACTTGGAGACCTTGCGTCAAAACGCAAGAATGGACACGGAGGCTACGATTCGACGAACCATCGGGTTAATCGACCAGTGCAAGGTGAGTTGCACCTCGGGTAAAATGAAACCGTGTTCGGCATGGTGACCATCTCGTCGCCCGCATAGAGGTTGAAGCCGGGCTACAAGTCATCATGCGAGAGGCTCGTGTTGCGAGCGGTCAATTTTACCCTGTCGCTTGTTCGATCGGCCGGTGAGATGGGGGTGAAGAAGTTTTTAGAAGACCCTCCACCATTTGAGCCGTATCAGTAGTGAGTAAAATGCTCGCTTCGCAAGAGAGTCCCAACTCTCATCGTCCTTCCTCGCGCGTCTTCTGCTTTGCGAATGATAGTCAACTGCGCTTTGTCGAAAGCTTTCTGAACCACCACGATGTCAGCACTCTGGCGGCAATGGTTCAATCCAAGTCCAAAGTGGACGCGGAAGCTGACCGGGTCATCACGGACTTGCGAACGTGTCACGATGAGCTCAAGCAGAAGCTTGAAAATGAGGCTGGCGAGGTTGAGGTAAGTCGGTGGCGGACGCGGCGTCCGGAAACCCGCCTTCCTTTTATGGTCAGGACTGACTAGTCATGGGACCTCGCAGCCGAGATGCGACCTCTACGAAGACCAGATGCTCGACAGAGGAGGATATTCGGACATACATCTTGGGCACTGGAGGCCGGTCGGAAGTGGTGAGATGCAGCCTGTGAGTTGGGTGAGCCCTCTGCTGCACACAAGAGGCTGATGGACGCTCGCCAATGGGTTAGGTCGCTGTGAAGCATCTCAGACCGAAGGGAATCGACCTAGACCATACGAAAGACTCGGAAGTTCGAGAACGCATGCGGAAAGTTCGTCCGCAGCTGGCGTGCGTGCCAAGACTATGTGCTAAAACTGGCTCAACTCACTGTAGCGTATATTCAGAGAGATGGAAGGCTGGCGCGGCATGTTTCACCCCAACATCCTACCCTTTCTGGGTTATGCCACGTATCCCCAAGTAGTACTCATCTCGCCGTTCTGTCAACACGGGAACCTTTCGAGCTTCCTAGAAGGACGCCCGGCGGCAAATCGAGCGAAGCTGGTCAGTGGTTTACGGTCGAACACGGGCCTCCAACAAGGACTGATTTACCTGTTTCATCCGTCAGTTATACGAAGCTGCTTCCGGACTCCAGTTCCTCCATCACCATCACCCGCCCATAGTTCACTCCGATATCAAACCTGTCAGAGGCCAGATTCACCGTGAAGACCAACTGAACTGACCTATTGTTATTTATTTCAGGACAATATTCTGGTGAATGATACACTGGAAGCGGTCTTGGCGGATTTCGGGCAATCACGTTTCATCCACAACATTCCGTCTCCTTACGTGACTGAAGACATTCTCCTCGGTACTCCTCGGTACATGGCTCCGGAACTCATGGAAGACGAAACAGCTCAGCATACGCTGGCAAGTGACATCTATGCGTTTTCTCTCGTCACCCTAGAGGTCAGGTTCTCCTGTTTCTCAGTGATTCTTATGCAGCTCACAAAGCCGTTCAACAGGTTCTGTCCGGACGGTCCGCGTTCTATAGCATTCGGATGAACATAATACTCGCCGTTCAAAGAGGCCTTAGACCCGTGCCACAAGACCATCCTAATCGGGCTTGTCAACAAATATGGCCGCTGCTTGCCCAAGGGTGGGATGAAACTCCCCATCAGCGACCACAGATTAGCGAGTTTGTCGAATGGTTGAAAAATCTCCCCGAAACTACGGCGCCCTCCACCCCGACTTCACCAGCCTCAACTAGGTCAGCTCCTAGGATTGGGCATGAGCGTACCAGATCGGCAGTCCCCATCTCTCGCAGCCTCCCTATTCATAGAACTTCGACGGGAGTTCGAAACGCGCGACCGATTACCCCGACGGGGCCTTCAGAATCTCCTGTTTCTCCTATGGGACCATTCCCAGTACGTATGGTTATAGCCAATCACGACCCAGGGTATCTAACGTGGACTCGTACCTCATCAGCATCTAAGTCGCGACCGTTGCGTCGTCCACGGGAAACGATACGATATTTGGCAAGGGACCCGCAATATCGGGGCGGTGCGACCGGTCGCCATCAAATTCCTTCGGAGCCGGTCAGGACAGTGGGCGGCACGAGATGACACTCAAGTTGAGAGAAACGATTCCCGCTGGTCAGTTCTCGTATTGACACTGTGCATAGCGCTTTGACAGGCAATATAGATGCTGGAAGGACTTGAACCACCCGAACGTGCTTCCTTTGATCGATTACTCGGTGGAGGACCGGTTCTTCGTCTCCCCGTGGTGTGCTAATGGAACGGTCAAAGCCTACATTGCGCGATTCCCTGACGTAGACAGGTTACAACTGGTTCGTAGGAGCTCGTTGGGGGCATCTTCTGGTTAACTAGATCCCTCTTTCAGATTGTACAGCTGGCTCAAGGTCTGGATTACCTCCATAGGGGTTCTTATCCCATGGTTCACGGCCATCTAATTCCAGTGCGTGACGACCTAACCACTCCATTTGCACCAATTTATTCCAAATCGAATAGAACCAAATCCTCGTTGACGGCGACGGGGTTATCAAAATATGCGGGTTCAGCTACTCTGTCTTCCTTCAAGACCTGGACGCAGGCGGTGCCTGGTCTGCCCCGGAAGATATAGCGAGCATCCGTTACACGGCACCTGAAGTTCTTAACGGCTTAGACCATTCGACTCCCAGCGACATCTACTCCATGGCATTCATTGCCCTCGAACTTCTGTCCTCGACTATACCATATCCATTCCTCAGTGGGGGTGCTCTTATTAGAGCTATCGCCGACGGAGTCCGACCGGATCGAGAGCATTATATTGACGCACTGGGACATTGCACCGCGCTCTGGTCGTTGTTCGAGCAATGCCTTTCGTTGGATCCTTTCGCTCGCCCTAGCGCTAGGACCGTGCAAAACGCGATACAGAGTCGGGCAACGTGAGTGCTTCATAATTATGCTGCGACACACCTTTTAGTAACCTCCCTCCATATGTTCCAGCCAACTGGCCTCAGCAGCCCAAGTACCCAGTGGTTATGGAGTTTGATGGTTTCACTTGACATCACGAGTCCGACGAACTAGAAGTTTACCGCCTGAAACCATCGATTCAGTCCGTGTGACGTCGATTCGGTCATTAGAGCATCGCTGGTCGTCGGAAGATCCGTGTTTGAATTAGTACACTGTTACTGCAACTTCTCTATTAAAAATCAATCATTAGAACGTTTAAGACTGCGACAAGACATAATGCGGCCCGGCTCAGGGCTTCCGCGTGCGATCGGCTCCGGAACTCGGGATGAACGCGCGAATCGAAGTCGAACCGTGGAAACGGCCTTTACATACAACAGAAGTCCTTCGCGCAGTCCCACCGACGCTTGTTCAAGGTCGTCGTCCGTTGAAGCATGAGCTCGGCGCCGTTCGACTTGTCGAATTTCCGAGCGGTATGGGACCTGGCACCATCAATCCTTCTCAGCCTCTCCATCTTATCCTCCATCCTTCTCAGCGTACCGCTACTCAACACGCTTCTTCGCAAGGCTGGCTCGCCGCTCCGAAACTTTTTACGACTGGAAGATTTGTCGGAGTATGATGCTAAGAAAGTAAAGAAAGCATCCCAGTCGGTCAAAAATATCTTCTTGATATGCATCTCATTTCTTCACGGCGCCGCATGGTGTGCCAACGCGAGTTATTCGGCCATGGTATCCGGACCAAACCACCACGTATTGGTCGCTAGCACAACTGCGGCCGCTTGGGTGAGACTCATTCTATTCGTAAGCTTGTATGCCACTCATCTCTCTCCTCCCCCACAGGTCTACCCTGCCCTTCGGCTCACTGTCAAACCACCCACCATGCCACCCTACTTTCTGATAACGTTGGCTACGGTCCAAATGGTTTCATTATTGCTGAAAATATGGGTCGCTACGGTACCAACGTGGCTTGACGCCGCACGACTTGTCACTCTGTTGGCAGTCTTGTCGATAGGCTTCTCTTATCCCATCGACAGTGTGACGCCATCTCCCAACACCGCAAGGGTCGGGGATGTGAGGAATCTACTACAATGCGGATTTCGACTATTGCTGACAGAGTAACTTTCTGTTTCCAGATTCCTTCGAGCAAGTTCACTTCGCCTGAGGATGCCGTCTCCCTCTCAAACTGGTTCACATTCAGTTTTATGAATCCGCTGTTTAAGGTCGCTGGTGTTAAGACTCTGAACCCGGAGGATGTATGGTGAGTCCGACGGCTTAGGTCTAGTACGCGTTGTGTTCAATAATTTCATTGTGTTACAGGCAGCTATCACCTTACTTCAAGCACCGTAACCTCTTCTCCAAGTACATCTCCACCTCCCAAAAGAACCCCCATCAATCTCTCCTTAGGTTCCTGTTCGAATCGAACTCACTCGACCTTATCATCTCCTTCGCGGAAAGCCTTTACAAGTCGGTTACCACTTTTGTCCCCTCCTTCTGTCTACAGAGGATTCTCCAGGCTCTGGAGTCACATGACCCCGCAAGAAGAAAGGAAGCCTATTTCTACGCCCTCGGAACGTTCATCTTCCATTGTTCTTTTGCACAGCTCGACTTGTTTGGAGCATGGCACGCACGCAGATGTTACGAACGGACCAGGGGACAAATGTTTTGCGCGATACACTGGAAGAGTTTGAAACGCCGAGACATGAGAGGCAAAACGTCTGCCAACAAGTCCGACAAGGAAGGACAGGAGGATGAAGAGAGCGCTAACACTGCGGATATTGGAAGGTACGTAATACACTTGGCGATTTTTCGAGTTCCTCCATGCTTATCCTCTCCTTGAATTAGAGTCGTGAATCTGATTACTGGAGACACTTACGCCGTCGCCCAGAGGTTCTGGGAGTTTCCTGCCATTTTCATGGCACCTGTCCGCTGTACAATAGCGTTGGTGTTCCTCTACAGGTGGGTCACTATTCGTTTGACGCAAGTATTCTCTCACCTAACTTTGGGATTTGTGTCTAGTATACTTGGGTGGTCGTGTTTTGCCGGTGTGGCGGTCGTTCTTCTCGCGTATGTGGTTAACTGGCCTCTCGCCAAGTTCGACATATCCCTTACGCGAAAGTCATGGGTTCGATTCTTTTCTCGACTCCTCGTCTCTCCACCAAACTAATACCACAATTTTCACACCGTAGGCTGCAAAAGATTTGCGCATGTCGTATGTCGACGAATTCTTCCAATCCATCCGCTTCTTGAAGTACATGGGTTGGGAGCGTGCTTGGTCGAACAAGGTGCGAAGCGCCAGGGAGACGGAGCTCAAGATCCGAGTCAAACAGAATATTGTCGATATAATTATTTCGTTTATCTGGTGCGTCCGTTTGTTTGAAGTCTGCTTTTGATCGCCATGAGAATGACACACCTGCATACTGGCAGGTCGTGGATCCCATCGGCCGTTGTCCTCGCGTCGTTCCTGTGCTACACTCTGATAGCTCGCCAGCCCTTGACGGTTTCTAAAGCGTTTGTGTCCATCGACGTGTTCTCCTTATTACAGGTGCAGCCAATCGCGTTGTCATGCTGATCGCAACACCTGACCTCGAGGCACTTTTTCAGGGTCCCATGACCGAGTTGCCAGAGCAAATATTCGCCGTCCTCCATGGTACGACTCCAGCCGTTTCCTTACGTTTGCATTTGATCTTACCATATCGTCATCTTTTAGCTCTCGTCTCGATGCGAAGAATTGAAACATTCCTAGCGGAGGACGAAGTCGAGGACTGGGTGACATCCCTCAAACGCGACACAGCTCAAGCGGAGCTTTCGGTCTCATCAACTGCCCCTCCATCAAAAGTCGGGTTTGAATCTGCGACCTTCCAGTGGTACGCCGAGAGCCCAAAAGCTGACTCGACCCCTCCGGCCTCCGAAACTTCGTCTGCCACCGCTGCGACCGATCCGGCTCCGGCTTTCAGTCTTCAAGACATTTCGATCAACTTCCCCTTGGGCAAATTGTCCCTTATTACGGGTGCAACAGGCAGCGGCAAGACATCCATTCTCAA
>WSTX01000042.1:0-29062 GCA_019633405.1 Tulasnella sp. 408 | reverse complement strand
ACAGAATTTTGTGCGAAATGGCGAAAATCACCGTATTTTATGCGAAAATAATTTTGGAACAGATGGTCCCTCATAGAGGTCCCAGAAAATGATTGGAAAGATTTCATAGAGTACAGAATGTTGGGGAAAATGTTTGAGGAAGTGTCCTGCCCTGCCAAAATGTTTCGGCGAAAATGTTTCGGTGAAAATGTTTCAGCGAAAATGTTTCGGCGTTTTCGAATGTTGGGAAATGTGCAGAGAAAATGTTGGGACATTAGGAAAGTGTTGAGATTTGAATAGGAGGGCTCGCTGAAAGTTAGAGATACTGGTCAATATGGGCAGAGAGAGTGCAGGGAGTGCAGGGAGTCCTTCGTCTCATCTCATTCCCCTTCATATCATACTCTTTGGACACCTGTCCCCTCCACTCGTTGAAGCAGGCCATACCCTTTACCCTGCCTCTCCTTAATTTCCTTAGGTAGTCAGTAGTTAGTCAGTAGTTAGTCAGTAGTTAGATCCCCTCAATACATTTGCTGCTGTGCCCCCATCTGTTGCCCATGTGTGTCAACCCTTGAGCCATGCCTTGCCCAGTTCTGCTTACGGTTTGATCGTTCCACACTTACACTACCCCTTGGAAGGCTACCTACTGGGTTCTACTAGTCCCGCTCCTTAGGATTGCTTCAGTCATATCCAATACGTCACCCAAAACGATGCATGCCATCACTCCAAGGCACGTTGATTGCATCTGACCTCTTCCCTGCAGTGCAACCACCCCCTAAGCCCCTATTCGCCCGCAGCCCAAGGCCCCAGCTGCTCATTTGGCCAGCCCCAGTTGATCTCCTGCCATGGGATTGCATAATTCCTATCGAATACGCCATTGAAGCTGCCCATGCTGTCACAGCAGGACGCGTGAGTCCGGTTTGCCCCTCTCCCTGCACGCCCAGCACTCTCTCTGCCCATATTGACCAGTATCCCTAACTCTCAGCGAGCCCTCCTATTCAAATCTCAACACTTTCCTAACATCCCAACATTTTCTCTAAACATTTCCCAACATTCGAAAACACCGAAACATTTTCGCCGAAACATTTTGACAGAGTCAGGACACTTCCCCAAACATTTTCCCCAACATTCTGTACGCCAGAAGACTCTTTCCGACCATTTTTGAGACCTCTGACCTTTCCCTAAATTTGTTTCGTCAAAATCTCCGGAATCGAAACATTTGCCCAAAACTTTTTTTCCCAACATTTGACACCTCAAAACTTTTCGTCGAAAGATTTCTCCCAACATTTTGGAAACTCCCAAACATATTTTCCATGCCCTTGAACTTTTCAGAAATCACGAGATTTGGAAAGTTTGGGGGTCGAAACAAATGTTTTGGGGTTTTCGAAATGTTGTGGAGCCCAAGATTTGTTTCGTGTTTCCAAACTTTTCTTTCGCCTAAGGAACATTTATTTCATGTATCCACACATTTTTTTTGACATTCTGATCATTTGTTTCGGACTTTTACAGAAATCTTGAAACAAATTTCGCAAAATCGAAACATTTCGAGAAAGGTCAAACATTTGCAAAATTTCACAAAATTTCGACATTTTCGCCCAAACACTTCAAGTGCTTGGTGGTTTTATTAAATGTGCAAACGGCCTACCATACTTTCGACTAAGATAGCCCGAGGAAACCTACACCTTGGAAATCGGAAGTGATTTAGGGATCGGTCAGCAAAAACAATCCAGGAGAGCAGATCTAAATTGGTTGGAAGCCCGCTCACAATCGTCGCTGGTGCGCAACTTATCCAACCAGCCCCATTTCAATTGGTTGGGCTCGTTTACAGAGAGGGGACTTCCGGCCTGACCAAGGGCTTTGGGAGTCCAGCAAGCCTAGATATTCAAACCAAGTGAGTTAGATATTCTCATTGAGGCCCATAAAAGGCGAAGAAGTGCTTGAACAAACCAGATGACAAGAGCGCTTCCCCCCAAATCCATCGGGTGGACGAAGGCTGTTCGGCCATCTCCATCTCTGCTACGAGACCTCTCATGGTTACTTTGGCACGATTCAAGACTGGAAGCGGAGAGGATGAGAACCTCGACAATTGTCTTCTTGCGTGAGCCCTTACCATTCTGATCAAACTCTGGGACGTCCACAATCCAGTCCAATAGCTGATTGAAGCGGCGCTTGGTCATAATCTGAGGCATGTCCTTCACGTTCCATCCCCATCGTCTCTGAATGCCATTGACGAGCCTACATGCTCCGCCAAGTCAAAAAGAGGACCGAATGTCTTTGAACTGCGAGCTCCCGAGGGATTCCATCGCGTACGGGGACTCACCGAGAGATTCGAGCATCCTTGGCGTGCCAAATCTTGCCCTCATATTTGCAAGTCCAGTCTTCCATCCGGTGCGCCATCTTCAGGAAAGAAAGATTCGGTAAGAACTTTTTCATCAGCTCCTCCGCGAGATCAAGTGCCGCACCCTCTGAGATTCTTTGAGCTTCATTGGAAGTTCGGCTTGCAAACACGACAAGGCTCCGTCATCCTCGCGATCAAGCCCTGCGAACCGACGTTTCAAGTGTTCCACATCGTCCAGAAGCGCGAATCGGCCAGCGTCCGTCTTCTCTTCCGACACGGAGGGACCTAAGGCGGGACATATATACGTGGCTCAAGCCTGTCAACCTTCCCAGAATGGCGTGTGGATGGGGAACGTACGTATTTTGGTCCAGGGTAAGAGGTTGATCAAGGCGAGTGGGACACCATGGGATTGTTCGAGAGCTTCGTCCGCGTTCAGGAGGCTTTAACGGAGGTGGTAGGGTAGATGATTGATGGTCAGAAATTGGTTGAGGACGGGGGGGACTCACTATTCTCGGCCACATCTCCGACAACATCGTTTTCGAACGTAGAAGGTCTTGAGAGCAGCTGAGACGTTGCTTCCACGGCCCTCTCTCGGAGAAGGAAGTCAACAGATGGTCTCCAGGCTCTATCGAGAAATCCTGACTTGGCAGGAGGTGTCCACAATAAAAGCAGCTGCGCGGGGCGCGGCCACGCCTTTCCACTCCGGCATATTTTGAAGCCAACGCGCTTCGTCCCAGCAGGGTTTGGACAACTTGTTTATGAAGAACGTCCTCAGCCTGACAGAAGTACGGGATAAGGTGGTAAGATCTTGCAAGTAGAGGAACTTGCAGACCTGTCATTGAGGAACAGTCGCTTGTAAATACACAGCCGGCAACCGTGATTTAAAATATGAGATTCTTCAGACTTACATTTGCCAGTACCGAAAGTAGCAGTGCGAGAACGTTTTCTATGTCCAGGTGGTTGAGCGCAGGGCCAGGCGTTCGGTTTTCTCCTCGACGCTGAATTCTCTTGACCTTCGGAGAATGGTATCGATACCAGTATTTCTTCTTCCATCCGAGCCGAAAGCTTGGTTCTGCCTCGTCCGGGTTGACGTTGGCTGCCGTTGTGGCTGTACTATGGCTTGCCTTGGAGCTGTCTGCTTGGCTGGTGATAGGGACGGCCGCGAGGGACCTCGGTTTCGCCGTGGAACGCGTACTATCCCTCCCATCAGGAGCTGATGGTGGGTCTGGGATAGTTCTTGCTTCAGGCGAGCTCTTGACTTCCTCAGCGGATGGGGATGCTGCGCTGTGAGGGTGCTGCCTCGTCGACCTAGTGCAATCTGTAAGTTAGTCAAACCATCTCACAAGAAACAACTTTGAAGCTGCAGACCTGCGTAATACCCTCCTTTTACGATTCCTTCTTCCAAGGTCCCTGCGAGCAGGATGTTGGGGGTTCGAGGGCCTTGAATCCGGAGGGCGAACGGCCGTGGGCTGCGGTGGTGCTTGGATTGAAGCACGATCCAATACTCCCAGCTTTGACGACCGTCTAGTACCTGCGCGCTTGAAGCTGCTTCCGTGTGCGTCCCATCGTCGTTTCGCGACGCTGCTCGTGGTCGAAAGAGAGAAGATATGCATGGCGGGACTACAAGTTCGGGCTCGGGCTACGTCGTTCAAAGGCAACATTTACAATCTCTGAAGAGCGTGAAAGTGGAAGAATGGAGGGGCAGATGCTGACGAGGGAGGGCGAAGCGAAAAGAGTGCAATATCAATATTAGAATAAAAGTCCGCTTTGGAAATTCACGTGATCGCGTCATGGCCGAGCAATAACAGTTTTGTTTTCCCTTTCCTGCATCATGACGTCTCTCTGTTGTCCCAATAATAACAATACGTTATGTTCACCCCTTTGTTTATTTGCTCTTTGATACGGCTGGCCCTCTTGGGACTCCGCTTCAGCGCCGGATAAGGCCGCGGTAACACTTCTCGCATGACCGTCGTCCGTACTCCGTCCCTCGAGGTGCCGCGCCCTAGTAGCGCTTTGGAGGGGATTTGATGTCGGCAATGTCAATGAAGAACCCTAGCCTTTACGGAGGTAGCTTTAGATAGGAGAGCTGTATCCACGATCAAATGAACTCGTATACCACTTGGGTCCAATACCGGCGATCTTTGTGTGAATACGCTACCATCCGAAATAGCTTAGGGCGACGCAAATTTAGCGCACAATCGCTATGAAAGTCTGGCTATTCGCTGAGATGAGAGTTTCCCAAACACATAGAGTATGGATTCCCGATACGATCATCGGGACAGCAGCTCTTCTCCCGATCCCGTCCTTCTTGCCGCACGAGAACCGGTATTATCAAATCTTCTCAATATTTTACAATCAATAAATTTGATTCAAGACTCGTAGATTACATTGCCCACAGGGCGTACAATACGCGCCCCGGAGCTGACATAAGAGAAGGGGAGTGCAAGTGCTGAGGCCATCCACCAGAGGTAGCGCAAAGCTAATTCCAAGCTCGTACATTGATTAATGCAGAAATGATCGAGAAGAGTCACTCGGTCCACAACGTGGTACGTATCGGAGAGCGAGGAGGAAAAAGACATCGGTCCTGGTCAGCAACAGCTTCGCGAACAGCACAGGCACCAACGGCGGACTTAGCTTTTTTCGGTTTTGCGCCCGAGGGTGATCATCCATAGGAAGTCATACGGTAGGGGTGTTCTCTCCCGCCTGGAATATCGCGAGTCAGCTGGATATCCCAAAAGGCGGCTAAGCACGGCGGACTCACCCATATCGTCAAGACGGCTTTGCAAGGGGATGAGCGAAGTGACGATGAGAGCTTGACCAGTGGCGAGGATGTTGAGTGACCGCAAGCCGAATACCTCACGAGGCGAAAGAGGAAGAAGAGACTTACCGCTTCTGCTGCCAACCCCGCTGCCCCCTGACACTCCCGTCCCGCCTTCCATAGCAGAGAAGTCGCGAGGTGAGTCCCGAAGAGCAGTGCCGGAGCAGGCCTCCAATACGATGAAGGCCGCCGACGACTCCTCCTAGTTGGCCAAAAGACGTATGACTTGGTTGGAGAACGACGACAGCGGCAACGTCGACGTCGGTTACTCTTGTGGTACGGATGAAAAGAGGTGGAGAGAGTCTGTTCGCCATGAGGGCGCGCGTCTCGGTGATGAACTCTCATAGCGAGCCTTGGCAGGAGGAAAGATTTGGTACGGGTATCGACGGAGGGAATGATCGGTGACTGGTCAGCAACGCCTTCCTCGCGAACAGGCCATGATATCGAAGATCGACTTAGCTTTTTTTCGGTTTGGCTTCCGAGGGTGGTTGACTCAAAAGGGGGTCGTACGATAACACCGGGGAATTTGACATCCTCGTTTGGGGTCTTTTAGGGTCTTTCAGGCTCTTGCCAGGCCTGATAGAGCCTGACATGAGGAGTTCCAAATTTCCCGATGAAGGGTGTCCTCCGCCGCCTACAACAAGTAAACGCTTAGAGCGTGTTCATTCGTCCAAAATCGTCAATATTAAGAGACGAGTGTGAGCTAGGTTGCAGGCAACGATGTTGAGCGATTGTGCCACGAACCCGCCACGGGGCGGAAGTGGAGAGAAACAGGAACTTACCATGGGCAGAAGATCACCCCGCAGTCCACTCGTGGTCACTCAATCCCTCCACCGGTAACGGAGTAGGTCCCAAAAGTGCCAAAAGCCGCATCATGCGGGCCTCCCTGAAGTCAGGGGGAAGACAGGCCGACAACAGCTTTGAGTTGACTAGAAACCGTACGACCTTCTGTGACGTGAGACGGTGGAGGTCAGCGTTGTGTGTGGTAGCGAAGAGGAATGGACAGAGTCTGCTGACCCTTGGTGGTGAACCCCAACGGTCGCCCTCGGGGGAGGAGGGAGCTGGTGGTCTAAAGTAAGATGCTGTTAGCCGGATTTTATAGTGTTGAACGCCGACGAGGGTCCCACGAGAGTCGTTTGCCTCCGATGGAGATTTCCTGTGGTCGACGGCTATGATAATATGGTGTACTCGCTATCGTCAGGGAAACACAGAGGAGGAGGTCTTTGGGGATGGGAAAGGGGAAGGGGAGAGTTGGCGCCCGGGTGAGACGCGATCACGTGGTGCGTGAATCTACACACCTCGCTCGGGTTGGGCGAGACGTGACAGCTGCCGTGGCACCACCAGACCATCTCTAGCGGCCCCTGCGGAGTCACTAAAATCCATGGTACGAAGAGCGCAGCAACGGTGCTAGACCTTCACCATCGAGGTCTCGCGAAACCTCCCCGTATCAGCTCCCAACGGCGGGTAGCTTGTCAGCAATCCCTCTCCCAGCGCTCTTTGCGACCTGTCAGATTGATAGAGTATCCAATAAATTTGGTATGATGGGCACAATTGCTGCATCCTTTGTTTCTCAAGCGCGAGATCTGGATCTCGTACCTCTCAGTCGATGGGTCTCCGTCCCCTACCCCAGCTTAAACTCCGAAGAATGAATGTTTCAGATAGCTGACAATTATATGGGCGAAACCTTCTCTTGGGTCTTTTACACTCCTTCCAAGCTTCTTAAGCCCTTTTTTTAATTGAATCCTTCTAGCAGTCCGACTGCTCCCCGTCCAATTTTCAAAGAGTAACCGTGAAGGTACTCTACATCTTCCTAAAGTACGAACCAACCTTACTGTATATCTGAATCAGTGTTTGATTTACCTTAAATCGGGGATGGGCTAAGGGATGAGCCTAGGAGAACAGAACCATTCAAGATGATAATGCCGACGTTGGCTGCTCAAACAGAGCTGGTCGAGCATCTCACAGAGAACTCCAGGCACTTCTCAACAATAGCTCTCCAGTCATAGAGATTACGTCACAAATACAGCATTACCACTACAAAGTGCACCGCGCTCTGAATCAAGAGAGGTGCGGAGTAGACTGGGGTGAAGTCGGGCCACACGACGAAGCTTTGCAGTGACGCAGAGCTTTCGCAGTCTTTCGGCCCTAGAGACTTGGCATGAATATAGACAACTCTCGAGGCATTCTCCGGAGCTGACTTGGACAGAATCATCCGACATAAAGGTTGCTGGCCGAGAAGTCTAAAGCCAACAGCCGCGTTGGGCACACCTATAGCAACGCGCTTCAAACGGGTACTAAGGCCCAACTTCCATCGCTATTATCAATAATTGATTCCACTGCCAGCTACAAGCTAATAATGATAAGGCATATAAGATTCGTCGCCAAACCACAACTGAGTCTTCTGCTCCTGAGAAACACCAGAATCATTCACACTCGCGCCGAGATTCCCCTGCCCGGTCGGGTCTACGGTGATTCCATGCAAAATCCACGAGTGACCCCCAGTCTGCTCTATTGTCCGGCATCGTTCCGGTTGCTCTACCAGGAAACCCTCAAGAAAGTCGGTGCCTAGGAAGGAAAGCAGAGTGTCGTTCATCAGCAAACAAGCTCTCGAAGATATAAAAGAAAAGATCAAGGCACTCACATTCATCACTAATGTTCAAATCCTTCAATCGGTCCCACGGAAGTTGATTAGTTTCTTTCGGGTCTTGTGGCTCTCCGACCTCGCCCCAGGGCTTCGGAGGCCCTGCAATCCTGCGGAGTTCGGAGGGCGACTTAGTTTAGTCATGTAAGGGATAAGAGATTGAGGTGCTTACATGAACCATATAATTAGGGCTACGCCCCAGAGGTCGATCGCAAAATCATATTCCGCGTTCTCAGGTTCCCTAAAAGAGAGGGGAGAGAACCAATGACCACTTCCCGATAGGTACTGGTATAATGGGTTTAGTGACTTCGTATCACATGAAGAGGAACGCAGGGTGCAGATGAATCCTGGTTTGAAACATACCGTTTCCGTAATCTTCTCCCCAGGTAAGCGAGCGATACCAAAGTCGCCGATGACGACTTGAAGAGAGTCATGCGCTCCTTCAGGCACATCATCAGCCAGGAATATATTGTCAGGCTTGACGTCTCGATTAATGATGTCCTTCGAGTGGATGTGCTGTGGGTCGCCGAGAAGGTCAGGATGTCATGTCATGGAAGTAGATTCGTAATTCCACTGCTTACCTTGAGCCCACTCAAAAGCTGCTTAGCCACATTGGGTGCGAGGCTGTTGAGATGCCGTTGGTTTCCAGATTTCCTGTTCTTTACGACGAAATCGAACAGGTTGCCACCTCTCATCTCTGGGAAGACGAAAACTAGCAAAAGGAAAACAAAGCCTAAGCATATCTCAATTGCGCCGGGGAGCTGAAGATTACATACTAATCCGGGAATGTACATCATCCTGTCGGAAGTGTTGGAGCTCTAAGACATTGGGGTGCTTGAGGAGCGACAGGGCGAGGTGTTCCCGCCTGACCATCTGCTGTAAGCCCGGATTGAACAAAAATCGGACTTTCTGGATAATCTTCATCGCGTGCCGAGTGTTGGAGTTCCGTTTCCTGACTAGGTAGACGGAGCTGTTGCTTCTTGAGCCACCGAAGTCCGGTTTCGTCTCCAGATTCCAAGTGAAAAGACGTGTCGCCCAGCAAAAAGGGTCTGGAAGTGGTTGCTGCAAAGCAGTCAAAAACCAGGTTAGATTTAATCTCAAGGAGAGCTACGCACCTGTGCCGGCACGAAGCGATATCTGTGCTTGTTCTTCGCGCCGAACCGAATGTGGCATCCCTCCCAAAGGGTTACTTGCGATTGAGAAGACTCCTCAGATAGAGGAGTAATCTGTGATATGATCCAGATAAGTTTGTTACAGCAGGCGGTAGCGTGGAGACCTTACAATGGTACGATGCGGTTCTTTGGGATGAACCCGGACTACTCGTTGGTAGTTGCCATGACTGAGTAGGAGGAGCAATTCAATCGAGCAATGAACGTCACCTGATTAAGTTGTGGGCGTTCCGGGAGTTAGTGCGATGAAGGAATGTAAAGATATAGCTGGAATACGGTTCAAAGATACTCACCGATATCATCGCCTTCCAGCTGGACATCACACGTCTGACTTCTACCCACCGTCAGAGTCGTCGCCCTGGGGCCATCGTCGACAAATCTCAGATAGATGCTCTTTCTACTCCTCGTTCTTTGCTCGGGAACAAGAGACCCGAAATCTATGTACTCCTTCGGCGACACGCATGTCGAGCTTCCAACCTCCGGATCGAAGTTCACCAAGGTGGTACGACTCTTTTCGGGAGAGGGAGAGGTGCTCCGGCGGATCGATAACGGTTCTTGTGCAACCTTCTCCCCGTGTTCTGAGTCTAGGCTGTCATGGTCGGGAGGAGCAAGTTCTGCGCCGCGAGCGGGGGCAAGACGCTGAGAACGCCGTTGTGTGAGCCTGAAAAGCGCAATTACTAAGTGAGACGCTCCAAAGGCGGGTATAGAGAGAATTTTCACCCCTGAGGAGCTTCCTTCTTTTGGCGGCTGCGGACGACCTGACCTCGCGCAGGAGCTTTGGCGGTAGTCGAACGGCTCGGACCACGAGCTTTGGGGGCGACTAGAGGCGCTGGCTGTAGTTTGATGATAGGCTTTTCTTTCTCTGCTTTAGTTGCTTGTAGGCGGTTGGATCGCCGGCGTTTGTTTGACGTGGACGTAGTAGCAGAAGCAGTCGGAGGCTCGGGTGATGCCGATCTAGGTTGGGCCAAACGTCACACACTGTACCGCAGGTGGTGGTAAAACTAGAAATATGGGCGTCCTACCTTTCTCTTTTATTACCGCGTCGCTGTTTTGAGGTGCTTCGGGTCCGATCGTCACCATCACGAGGGTCTCTCCGAGAATGCCACAGTCTACCTGGGCCTTCGGGGTCTGCCGAGGGGTCTGTGAATAGGGGCAAAGGTCAGAGCGAATCACACTCCGAAGAGTGTCCGTATTACTGGTGTTTGTAACACGGTGCTGTGCTGCTTGGGCCCGAGTGGAAGGCATCGCAAAGGAGGGGCCAAAGTCGTTGAGCAAGAGGTGTGGTTTAGCGAGAAGGGAAAAACTACATGAGTGGTATTTCGATTTGAACGTACTTTACATGTCAAGGACGCGCCCCACTTCCATACTTGGCCAGGCATTCATTCTAAACAGGCGAAAATAACCGTCACATGCAAAATATTCGAGCGCCGCCCTCAACAATAACTCCGCCACAAATACCCTCTAAAATACAATTGCATGTAAAACGAAGCTCAGCATATGCCTGCTCGAAGTGGGGAGAACCCAGCAGTAGGGGGCGGGGGGATGTTGCTCCGATCATGCAAAGTTCAAGTTCACCGTCAAGGTACCTGAGCATCCTCCCCTCTACAGTCACATGACTTTGGCGCCATCCCACTTGCCCTAACCATCTCTCACAGTCTCGCTCTGTCCGATGCATGCTTTCTCCACAAAAGCGACTCCACAAGGAAGAGCTTTACGTGGATTTTGGACTTGACTCACGGGGAAGATCGTCTTCGGGGAGACAAACCTTTGCGGAAGCATATCTAGGGTAACAGATAATGTACCTTGACCGTAGACGTTACTCAACTTGTCCTTCCCCACTCGATTCGACGCCGATTCGCTTGTCCCCCAAAGAAACCGTTTTCGCTCGAGTCAGTCACCACGCGCCTCACTATCCTTCTCGCCCTCCCAGCCGACAGCGTCGAACAGCCAGGCGTAGAGCTGATACGCGGCAATATAAGGGACATGGATTTTGACGAGGAAACCTGGAGCTAGTTGGGCAGGGGCCGCGATAGCTGTCGTGAATCTTCGCGAAGGGGTGGAGATTCACGCACCACGTGATCGCGTCTAACCCAAGAACTCTCCCCTTCTCCCTTCCCATCCCCAAAGAAAGAGTTCTCTGTGCGTTTCCCTGACGACCGATGGCGAGTACATCTGACTATCCTATAGTAGCCGTTGATCACAGTGAATCTCCGTCGGAGGCAAACGACTCTCGTGGGACCCTCGTCGGCGTTTAACTCTATAAAATCCGGCTAACAGCATCTTACTTTAGACCACCAGCTCCCTCCTTCCCCAAGGGCGACCGTTAGGGTTCACCACCAAGGGTCAGCATCCTCTGTCTATTCTTCTTCGCTACCACACACAACGCCGACCTCCACCGTCTCACGTCCTAGGTCGTACGGCTTCAAGTCAACTCAAAGCTGTTGTCGGCCTGTCTTCCCCCTAGCTTCAGGGAGGCCCGCGCGATGCGGCTTTTGGCACTTTTGGGACCCACTCCGTCACCGGTGGAGGGATTAAGTGACCAGGAGTGGACTGCGGGGTGATCTTCTGCCTATGGTAAGTTCCTGTTTCTGTCCACTTCCGCCCCGTGGCGGGTTCGTGGCACAATCGCTCAACATCGTTGCCTGCAACCTAGCTCATATTCGTCTCCTAATCTTGACGAGTGTGGACGAATGAACACGCTCTAAGCGTTTACTTGTTGTAGGCGGCGGGGGACACTCTTCATCGGGAAATTTCGAACATCTCGTCTGGGGTCTTTCAGGGCCGGCAAGAGCCTGAAAGACCCTAAAAGACCCCAAACGAGGATGTCAAAGTTCTCGATGTTATCGCACGACCCCCTTTTGAGTCAACCACCCTCGGAAGCCGAACCGAAAAAAAAGCTAAGTCGATCTTCGCTATCATGGCCTGTTCGCGAGGAGGGCGTTGCTGACCAGCCACGGATCACTCCGTCCAGCGAACCGTCTTCAACCATCATAAGAACGACCGCCTAGCCGTACCTTACTTTGGACTATCGCCTTCCTTCTCCCTCGACGGAGAACGTTGGGGTTTACGGCTGTGGCGGACATAGACCGACGGCCAGAGGACTTTCTATCGCTCTTCGCTACCACGCACAACGCTGACACCCACCGTCTCCCGTTCCAGGTCGTACGGCTTCTAGTCACCTCAAAGCTGTTATCGGCCGTCTTCCCCTAGTCTCAGGGAGGCCTGCTCCGATGCTGCTTCTGGCACTTTTGGGACCTACTCCGTCACCGGTGAAGGGATTAAGTGGCCATACGTAGGTACTGCGGGGTGATCCGTCTGCCATGGTAAGTTCCTGCTTCTCTCCACTCCCCCCCGTGGCGGGTTTGTGGCACAATCGCTCAACATCGTTGCCTGCAACCTAGCTCATATCGTCGCGTCATTTACCCGATGCGAAATGTCTTGACGATGTGGACAAACGAACACGCTTTAAGCGTTTACTTGTTGTAGGCGGCGGAGGACACCCCTACCGTACGACCGCCATTGGAGTCAACCACCCTCGGAAGCGAACCCGAAAAAAGCTAAGTCGATCTTCGGTATCATGGCCTGTTCGCGAGGAGGGCGTTGCTAACCAGCCACGGATCTTAAGAACGACCGCCTAGCCGTATCTTACATTGGACTATCGCCTTCCTTCTCCCTCGACGGCGATCGTTGAGGTTTAAGGCGTGGCGGACATAGATTGATGGTCAGCGGACTCTCTATCACTCTTCGTTACCACGCACAACGCTGACCTCCACCGCCTCACGTCCCAGGTCGTACGGCTTCTAGTCACCTCGAAGGCTGTTGTCGGCGGTCTTCCCCCTAACTTCAGGGAGGCCTGATCCGATGCTGCTTTTGGCACTTTTGGACCTACTCCTTTACCGGTGGAGGGACTAAGTGACCACGAGTGGACTGCGGGGTGATCTTCTGCCCATGGCAAGTTCCTGTTTCTCTCCACTTCCACCCCGTGGCGGGTTCGTGGCACGATCGCTCAACGTCGTTGCTTGCAACCTAGCTCATATTCGTCTCTTGGCATTGACGATTGTGGACGAATGAACACGCTCTAAGCGTTTACTTGTTGTAGGCGGCGGAGGACACTCTTCATCGGGAAATTCGAACCTCTCGCTCTATCAGGGCTGGCAAGAGCCTGAAAGACCCTAAAAGACCCCAAACGAGGATGTCGAATTTCCCGATGTTATCGTACGACCCCTTTTGAGTTAACCACCCTCGGAAGCGAAACCGAAAAAAAGCTAAGTCGATCTTCGGTATCATGGCCTGTCCGCGAGGAGTACGTTGCTGACCAGCCACCGATCATTTCCTTAGTTCCCCAACGTGCCCCAACTTTCGTCGACAACACCACGGATTGCGTAACTGTCTTCAACTGCCATAGACACGGCCGGTCCAGAAGCCCTGAGTCGTAATCCTTTCCGTGAAGCTTTGGGGAACAAGACTGGGGAGTACTTGCATTCTTCTGAGATCGTCTCCTGCCTTCGACGTGTAGTACTGTACAGCCTAGAGCGGACGTAGTTTGCGACTACATAATGGATCTTTGTATTCGATTGTATGTAACTAGCTTAATACAGAATCTATTGCCACACTGAGGCTGTTTGACGGGCGCAGTCCGCGGCCGGATTGGACCAGCGTTCCGAGCGGGTGTACGAATCACGTTTGCTCTAGGCGACCTCCACCACACCAGAGCTCGGGAGCTTAGGGGCTGGTAGTTTTGAAGCCTCTCTAACTGACACGCAGGTTCCCCGTTGAGGCGGTCGATACCTCGACCAGTTCCGTAGACTTGAGATCGACCTTGCTTGATTGCCCAACCAAATGGCGAAAGATAGATGGTGACCTGGGGGATATTCTTGTCAGCAAATACTATACAACGCTCGTTCATTCGTTCTCGGCTACAAAGTGTGGTGAGAGTGGTATAGCTGCTTGATCTTTCAAGGGAAAGGGACTCGATTTGTCAAAGACCCTTCCGTCTCGATTTATTGCGGAGACGCTTATCTTTCCGGGACGGTCATATGATCGGTGGCGAGGATCTGAATAGATAGTTTTTAAACTGAAATCTGCAAAAGAAAGACGGGCAGATTCATCTACTCTGTAGAAATCATGACACCTTGGTTCGGCGCAGTCTTGGGCAGGTGGTAGGGTGGGTATAGAAACAGTTCTGAGATTGTCGATATGCTCTTTACACTCACAATACAATAAAAATTTATATGTTACGAGCGGGTGCGAGCTCTGTACAATGGGACATAATGTCAAGGAGCTACTCGGTCTCAATCATCGATGAAAAGCTTCCATCTGGCGCATGATGAAGTCAGTTCGACCCCCTTGGCATTGAACACGGCATCTCCCTCCACAGTCCAATCTACCGTGTGCCCATACTTGACCCAATCATGCTCTTCTGATGTCTCAATGCTGCGACAGAGTCCGGGGTCCCCCACCAAGAAACCCAGCACGAAGTCTTCACCTGCATGCGACGAATCACGGATCAGCTCACAGCCTCGGAAATGAAGGAATCGAACGAACAGTCGCTCGTGACGTCGAGATCGGTCAATCTTTCCCGATCAAGCTTATAGTCCTCATCGTCCTCATCGCGTAACTTGGTGTCGCTCCAAGGATTTGGTGGTCCGGCGATTCTGTGCGTGCCGATCAAACGAATCAATGACCAACCGTAAAATCGAGTCCCAGATACTGAACGCTCACATGAACCAAATCACAAGGCCAAGACCCCATAAGTCCATCTTATGGTCTGGAACGGCGCGGAGCCGGAAAGATCGCGGAGCCATCCACTCCGGCGTAGCACCCTCATACTGAAACCGAGTCACCCGAGTTAGCAGCACGATAGACCCTCGACTATTTACTGCCACTCACTAGCTCGGTCCTAAGCTCCCGAGGGTAACGAGAGGCTCCAAAATCCCCGAGAACGATTTTTGGTTCGTTATCCATGTCAGTGGACCAGTCCTCGGCGAGGAGGATGTTTTCAGGTTTGATGTCTCTATGGACGATATCGAACCCATGAAGATACTACGGGAAATGGAAGATGTGATTAAAGCTCTTGGAACGAGGAACATATGGTTAAAAGGTGGGAATACCTTCAAAGCGCTGAGCATTTGTTTGGCCACGGAGGCAGCCAATCTGTTGCTTAATCGCTCCTGTTTGCTTGGAGCACGATTCTTATTCACGAAGTCACGAAGATTTCCCCCCATCATCTCCGGTAGGACAAATACTAGAACGTGGCAGGATCAGCGGGGACTATACCCAAAAGATTTTTTGAACAATCCCCGGGTACGCACTTATCTGTTTTTGGAGCTCATCCCTTCGATACCCCTGCAGCTTAATCACGTTTTCGTGTCGCAAGACCCGGAGGATTTGCAGCTCTCGACTCGCCATCTTTTCCAGCTGCGGGTACGCCACAAAATTTGCCATCGAGATTATCTTCAGGGCATGCCGAGACCCGCTCGACCCGCTCTTTTTGACAAGGTACACCGCTGAGTTGCTCCGGGGCCCTCCAAAATCGGCCCTCATGTCGGTCGACCAAGTAAACTCCCTTGAGATCCAAGCAGTAGGTGCAGCATCCTACGTTGTTTGGTGAATCTTTTGAGTTGCGAATGGGAGGCGGATGCATTCAGCGTACCTCGGGCTCAGCATAACGATATGCTACCTTCGCGCCGGTTCCCAAAACAACCTCACATCCGGGCGTAAGAAGTAATCCGTCGGAAGACGATGTGCTTGTGCCGTCACTTTGGGTTACCTGATATTGGAGATAATATCAGCAGCGCTTCCTCCCAGCTCCAGTTCGGTCACTCTTACAGTAGTCACGTAGTCAGCCACAGGTTTAATCATAGCCGTGCGTACGTATAGAGAGTTGCGATCACCAGAAAGCCCGATCGCCAACTTGATGTAACAGTGTATGCGACCTTGGCAACGACGAGTCATCAATGAGCACAACACCCGGATTCCTTGGGAGAAGCAGCGTAGCGAATCTCGCGCTCACCTATTCCTTCTCCTTGTATCTTTATGTGGCATTCATCTTGCCAGCCTACATTAAGAAGCGTGGCTTCTCTCCCGTCGTCGGGAAGGTACAGACGGATCACCGGGTTTTTGCCCTTGGCATCTGCAATCGGAACAAGCTGTCCCATATTGATATTCGGAGGGGTCGGCTCGGGCCTGGGGGTTGGTTTGCCTTCTGACGAGACGAGAGGGATCTGGGTCGCATCGTGTTCCGCGATGGATGAAGGGCGCTCGCGGGGCTTAGAAGAAGCGCACTTTGAAGTTCCTCCGGTTTTTAGCTCCACAGCTGTAATGTTCGGATGGGATTCAAACAACTGATCGACCTCTGGTGGAGAGGAAATCCTAAAGAATGTGCCACGAGAAAATTATTGTGCGGATCCTACCCAGATGAAGCAGCACGAATTACCTGAGAGGTTGCCTTCGAATTCTGTGCCATATCGGCTGAGGTGTTGGAGAAGAGGAGGGTCGCTCACTCGAAGTGCTTGGGGACAGCGAGGATAGTTCGCTCGAATTACATGGAGCGGGAGATGGTGCAGGGTCGGTTGACGGCCGAGCTTCCGGAGAAGCCAGGGGTTCGGAACCCTCAGATCGGGGGTGGCTTCTTCTATGTTTCGGCGACTGCCCAGTTGTCGAACCGGCATCTTCGCTTTCAGCACTGCGATAGAAATGAGCAAAGATGAGAATAATCAAACACCAGCCCAGGAGCAGGTGGGTACCTCGTCTCCTTGACGTCGTTGGGTTCTGCAGGTTGCTGCGCTGGCGGTGTACTCTTTCTAGTCCACCTGCTCTTGTGACGGTAGAGGTGTTGGCGGGCTACCAAAAAGGTAGTAAATAACAAGGCCTTGGTTAGATGTAGTCTAACGTAATCCAACGCACTGTATCCTGAGTGGTGAGGCCCACTCGAGGTCGCTTTCGTGGGTATCCTCATAATCGGTTGGATGGAGCGCTTGTGCTTGAGGAAGAGTGAGAGAGAAGGAAAAGACGCGTTCTGAGGGGAGGGAACGGAGGGGAATGCACGGCCACCACGACCTCAATGCTCCCAGGTATCGTATACCCTAGCAAAGGACAGGAGGCCCCCGACGCGAAATGACGTGAGGTTGTTGCGTGAAAAGAAAAGAAAAAACAAGACACGCCACAGAATACTTTATTTGGAGCGGTATTCTCGTTACGCGGCGGAGGGCGCACGATCAATTCAATCCTGCTGGGGTGGGAGGCACTTTCTCTCTCGTCCTGCCTTGACGCCCTCAGTCCAGACACAGAAAAAAAAGGACAAATTTGTCCCCTTTCAACGTCGCTCATGGCTAGTATTAATCAGCCCCGGAAGAGCGCAAAGTGTTGCAGCATACAGGCCAGATGCGATTACATGAAACAGTGCGCCCCAAATCAGACGATCGCGCTGAAGTGGCAACCCTGCCTTCCCCCGCCTTCCCCCAAGTGCTCTAGCGCCACTCAGCTCCATACTATCCCCCCCATCTCCCCAGTGCATCACGGTGAAAAGGAGCGGCCATCGTCGGACTTCGTCTCAGTGTTAAACATGACAAACTCCGTCTACCAGATCTTCCCTGCATCCACCACCTTCTACCTCACTCCTGAGGCATACGGTGGGGGTTCACCACCAAGTATCGAAGGTGAGACGAAACTCTACTATCGCTCACCGCGACGTCAGAGATTGATCTTTCGTTCTAGGTCGTACGTCTTCGGTTCACCGGTTGCCGGGAGGCTTGCTACGGCACGGCTTTTAGCCTCCACTTCCTCGAACGACTCGTTCATCGGTGTAGTCCATTAAGGTGGCCGTACGAGCGGTCTGCAGGATCAGCAGCAGTGGGCGTCGGTAAGTCTATCGCACGTAGGGTTGTTAGCCACCTGAAACGGAACCGTTGTGTTAGAAAGTATTGGTCGAACAACATATAACGGCTTTACCAAGGTCATGGGCGTCATTGCTAAAGTATCTTCATTAAGCATCTCAATGATCGAGGTTCGACTGCTTAACTGCACAATTAGAAACAGGAGGGGCAAATAGCGAGGGAACGACTTACTGGCCAAAACAACCGAACAGGCGGCTGGGGGTTGGCACGTGGCATCACGCTCATCTTCAACCCGAAGGGAAGGGTACAGTGATGCTGTAACCAACTGGCGTCTTCCTGTCCAAGTCCCGTTACCGCGTACTGCGGACGGGTGCCGCCGAAGCAACAGCGATAGAGAGCCAGGACATGCACGACATAAAAGTTGCTACCTGCTGAACGGGTATTAGTTTGTTGCTCGAGCGAGATCCTGAGAGCGAAGAACCTAGGCGGGAGCTACAAGACATTCTAATAAATTGATGACCTGTGATCAACACTGGCGCATTCACGTTTCAGCTTGAGCACGGTCGAACAAAGCCAGCTAGTGTTTTCTGGTCCAAGTGTAGTTAGCGCGATGCGGGCAGAGACCTCCTAAGAAACTATGAAAAAGATTGAAGAAGAGTTTGTGATCTAGATCAACGCTGAACCCCTGGAACATGGGTCTACGCGGTTGGGATGCGCTGAGGCGGGGTATCGATGTACACGCACATGGTTAACGCCTTGCTGATGGTCGGTACGCGAACGCAGTCAGAGAGCTTGAGCAAATGATGATAGCTAAGGAGGGAAAGAGTTCGTTTGGAATTTGGAATCCATCAGTTTGAAAATCAAGACGTGGCGATGGGGCGGGGAGAGGGCAAGTCGGACAGTCCTGATCGAACCACAGACGTAGGATGACTCTTCCCGTCAGAGAGGTCGAAACCTCACGTACAGCTCGCTTGGGGTGGCCTTGGTATCATAATGCAATCTTCCGCTGCGTGATTTCATGAGCGGAAGGCGTCGGAGGAAGGCAAGGGGTGGTGAAGGAGTTTGGAAGCAGAGTGTGATGTTATGAAGGGTGAAGATACGGAGACCCGGAGAACTTGCGTTCTACCCACCCATGCCATGTTGTGGTATTGCCATCTCCTTTCTTCATTGGAAAGCGACTCTCGCTTAACGAACGCATAAACACCTAAGTCGTGAAAGTTGTGGTGTTCCTCAGCATCAATATCCGTCTCGGCCGCAAACCAGGAGGGATGTAACATCAGATTCCACCCCACCACCATATGCACTCACGAGGGACGTCGCTCTATTAGGCTAACGTTGATGTTTACGGTAGCAAGACTCGCTGAATAATATTACCTGCTGTGCGGCTGGCTTTCTCACTCGTGGTTCAAACATCAGATCCAACGCCGATATCTCGATGAGTGCCATAATGGTCTGATATTGGTCGAACAAGAATACTACGACACTAACGAGAGTCGGATGCTGAATTATCACCTTTCTTCAGTAACCAATGCCTGGGTGAAGAGGGTTTGGCCATCTCTACTTCTGCGATGAGACTTCTCATAATCTGTTCCGCACGATTCCAAACTGGAAAGGACTTCATCATGAGAACGAACCCGGTTGCTTGTCTGCTCGAGACCACTTACCAGCTTGATCTAACTCTGGGACCTCTTCAATCCAATTTACCAGCTCGTCGTAACGGCGTTTACTTGTGACTTGGGGCATCTGCTTTACGTTCCATCCCCATCGTGTTCGAAGACCTGTGACGAACCTCCAGTTTTCACCAAGTCAAAAGGACCGAATGTCAGTCTATCGCTTGGAAGTTCAAGCACCACGAGATATCCATCACAAGGCAAGGACTTACCGAACAAATCGATCATTCTTGGCGTGCCAAATGTCAGCCTCATAGGCGTTCGTCCAGCCTTCCATCCGGTGAGCAATCTAAGGACAGCATTTGGGCAGACCGATTCATGAGGACTTCTTTGTAGCCTCCGTCACTACGTTGAGTGGCTCACCATTTGGGACTGCTTGAGTTTTATTCGGAGCTCATCTCCCAAACGCGAGATGGCCTCGTCGTCTTGGTGATCGAACTCTGCTAACCGACGCTCCAAGTATTCCACATCGTCCACCAGCACAAATCGGCCAACATCTACATTTCCTTCAGAATTTGAAGCGCCTGATATAGAGCATAAATTAGTAGCCCAAGCCCCTAGACCCAACCAGAATAGGGTCTGAACGTACGTTTTTTGGTCCAGGGCAGCAGATGGATGAGGTCGAGAGGGATGGTATAGAAGAGCTTGGAAACTTCTTCCTCGCTCAAAAGACTTGAAAAGAAACTTTATAGTCAAAATCGAAGATCGGGGACTGGTGGACGAAAACTCACCATGTTGGGCCGCAGGTCTGACAGTATCGCTTGCAAACGTAGAAGGTCTTAAGCGGAGCTGGGTCATTGCACGCAGGACCCTATACCGGAAATTACAGTAAATGGACGGTCTCGGCGCTTTATTATACACGCTTACTTGGCAAGAGTTGTCAAAAATGAAAGCAGCTGCACGCGGAGCGGCCACTCCTTTCCACTCTGGCACGTTTTGAAGCCAGCGCCCTTGGTCCCAGCAGGCTTTAGATCGCTTGCTCAAGAAGAGCCTCCTCAGCTTGGTGGAAGTACGGGAGAGGGTGGTGAGGTCTTCCAAGTAAAGGAACTTGCAGACCTGTCATCGAGGAAAGGCCGCCTGTGAGCAAACAATTCCAACCGCTGCCAAAGGTGGCTGAATCTCCTCATACTTACGTTTGCTAGTATGGAAAGTGGAAGTGATACAAAGGTGTCTATGTCGAGGTGCTTGAATGCAGGTCCAGAAGCAGGCTTTCGGGGTTGTGTTCGGCGATGGACTTTGTCACGGTTGTGGGGTGAGCTATTCGATCCAGATGCCACGTGGGCAGAGGACGACTCCGATTGCCCTTGCTGGCGATGAGGCTGATTTCGTTTGTCTTTGAAATTCGATGCAATCAGCGAGAATGTTCGACAGCGCGGGCGAGGTTGGACGACACGCACAATAATTCTTACGCGATGACATGGTAGAACGGAAATGGAGGGAGATAGACTGTTGGAGGTGGCTCTAATGCTTTGATGGGGTTGCTTCTTAGGTTGAAGTTGGTACAAGGAAGGCGCGGTCCGAATCAAGAACCCCGCGTCGGGCTCAGTTCACAGGGTGCGGCAGCGGGCTCTTCAGCTGGGGTCGGTCACTCTAGTCAAACAATTCTATAGAGATCTACGTAGGAGCGATCGATATAAACGGATTCTATGATATAAACAACGCTGGTTTTATGGAGTTTCGTACGACGCGTCAAATGGGCAGGCATCGCACAGCAACAAGATTCCGGCCATGGGACTCCGAGTCGTCCACCAAAGGGTAATGAGAGACGTTTCAAGACTCTAGAATGAATGGTTATGACGGAGACCGTTGAAGAGGTTAAAGGGCCCATGATGTTGACGCCCGAAGTTGCGCGCGTTAGGAGCCGGAGAGAGAAATCGATGTTTGGTCAGCACATCTTTCTCGCGCCGGCAGCGACACCCAGAAAGGACTTAAGCTTTTTTTCGTCTTTTCTTCCGCCGGTGAAAGTGTCCATGGAGGTCGCACGTTGGGGGTGGTTTCTCCCGTCTAGAGTATCACAAGTGAGCCTCTTCCTGAAACCGATTGCCGAGAGGCGTGTACTCACCCATATCGTCAAGACAGTTCCACAGTTTTAGGAACGAAGTGAAGATACGAACTTGCCTGGAGGTAGAGGCGTTAAGCGATCTCCCCTGGAGCACTTCGTAGAGAAAGGGAGAACTCACCAGCTCCTGCTGTTTACCCCGCAAACCACTCGTGTGCCCACCTACGACCAACCCCAATAAAGGAGTAGATAGCGAATGTGGAGCACAAAAAGCCGCGCCGGCTCGAGCCTCCCGGAGACCGGTGAAGACTGCCGACGACAGCCTTTGAGTTGACTCAAAGACGCACGACCTAAAAGGAGAGATGACGAGGGCCAGCTCCGCACGTCGTAGTTGGGAGTAGTGGAGAGTCTATCCATAGTCTATTGGTGTGTGTTTCGATGGTGAACCCCGACTGTATGCTTAGGGAGAAAGGAGGAAGGTGGTGGTCGAAGATAGGATCTGCTGGACGGGTTTTGGCGCGTTAAACGCCGAACCGGAGTCCCACGACGATGAGTCCTTCCGTCGTCTGCGGTGGAGGTATCATGACGTAGCTCCATGACTTCTCGCCCTGCAGGAGGACGGAAACACGCCGTGGTGAGGGAGGCGAGGCGAACGAAGGGCAAGAGGGGAGCTGTTGACGGGACTGCGGCGCGATCACGCGATTTAGTCGGATCCGGACAAGCACGGCCAGCTCTCCAATTACAAAGTTAGATGATGGTCTGTACAGCCATTGTATTGCCGCGGAGTGAGTCCCGCTAATTTCTTGGTGGAAGCGAGAAAGCCTCCAAACGCTCATTGTCGCATTCAATCTATACCAGGATCCGTAACGACAAAACGATCCATCTCGAAGAGTAACGGTGCTGACATAGCCAAGAGATGCGGGTATGCCATACTAACTAAGGAGAAAAGGAATCCGAGACAACTTCATAGAACCGAATATAATAAGACATCCACGAGAGAAAACCAGTCTCCGTCGAGTTGCTTGTAGTGAAAGACGAGTTTCACCGAGTTACGGTGACTAGCCAGTTGGAAGCGTCTTCTTCGTCAACAGGACGACCAATCCGAGCATATATATCTCTTACTTCTGTGTAGAGTGCTGCTGACTCGAGGTTGCGGTCCTGCGCTCTACGGAGATGGGCTAAACCACGCACCGTGTGCGCTCGACCCAGGTCATTGCTGATGTGAGTGTAAATCTTTTGCGCCTGAGTGAAGGAGTCTTCAGCTTCCAAATGTTTGTTTTGGATGTAGTAGAGGTTCCCTAGCCCGTGAAGTGTGTTCGCCCGGCCGTGGTGGTTGCCGATGCGAGCGTAGATATCTTGGGCCCGGATGAAGGACTCTTCAGCCTCGACATATTTGCTCTGAGCAGAGTAGAGATTTCCCAGTCCGTGTAATGTGTTTGCTTGACCATGGCTGTTGCCGATGCGAACGTAGATCTCTTTCGCTTGGATTAAGATCCCTTCAGCCTCAGAGTATTTGGCCTGCCCGCAGTAGAGGTCCCCTAACCCGCGTAACGCGTTTGCTCGACCGTGGCCATTGCCGACGCGAGAGTATATCTCTTTAGCTTGGACGAAGGACTCTTCGGCCTCCGAATGTTTGGTCTGAGCATAGTAGAGGGTCCCTAGCCCATGTGACGCGTTTGCGCGACCCTGATCATTCCCAATGCGGGTATAGATCTCCTGTGCACGGCCAAACGACTCTTCGGCTTTGGTAAATTTGGTTTGAGTGAAGTAAAGGTTTCCGAGTCCATGTAATGTATTTGCTCGACCATGGTCATTGCCAATGCGACCGTAGATATTCTGGGCTCGGATGAAGGGCTCTTCAGCCTCGCCGTATTTGGTTTGAGCATAGTAGAGATTTCCTAGCCCGTGTAATGTGTTCGCTTGACCATGACTATTGCCAATGCGAGTGTAGATCTCGTGTGCTTCGATGAAGGATTCTTCGGCCTTGTAGTAATTTGATTGAGTGTAGTAGAGGTCTCCGAGTGCGTGTAATGCATTGGCTCGTCCGTGGTTGTCGTTAGCACGACTGTAGATCTGTTGCGCGAGTATAAAGTACTCCTCGGCCTCTGAGTGTTTGGTTTGGGCATAGTAGATGTTTCCTAGTCCTTGAATCGTGTTTGCTCGACCATGGTCGTTGCCGATCCGAGTGTAGATTTCTTGTGCTCGGAGCCATGATTCTTCGGCCTCGGAATATCTGGTTTGAGCGTAGAAGATGTTTCCAATTTGTTCCAACGCTTTCGCACTTGCTTCTAGTTCACCTGTCGCCTCTGCAAGAGCCAGCGCTTGCTGGAAAAGGGGGGCAGCGTTTTCAGGCCTATCCTGCGAGTAATGCAAGGTTCCCATTTTTAACAAAGTTCGATGGAAGGTGCTTTTGCATCTGACGGGAGTGAAGATGGCTGTAGTACATTAGTACCTCATAAGGTCGGCGCACAGCTAACTGGCCCGTGACTCACCATCCAAGCGACCTCGTTACGGCACTGGACGATGGTCGGCCTTTCTCTTGGATTGAGCGCCCAACAATCTGTCATCAAGCTACAAAGCCTGGTAATCTGGGATAGCTGTGCATCACTCCGAGTCGAAGGAACTTTTCCTTCAATCACAGTCAGGGTGATAGCGCCTGCTGAATTAAGATCCGGGAATGGGACTTGATTCGTCATGATCTAGAGCAGGGACCACAGTCGTCGGTAACTAGTGATCACCACGAGAAATCCGGATCTCCAAGCCGACCTACCTCCCAGCACACCCATCCAGCCGACCATACATCACTTTGCAAACTCGGTCTACTTCCGTTCACAACCTCTGGAGGTGCCCAGCGAAGTGACCAAGCAGGACCTGTCAAAGTTAACTGGCTTCCGGTCGGGTCGACGCGTATTTTAGAACATGCTGGTTCTCCAGTGGAATCCTCGATCTCCTTTGGTTCTCGAACGCCGTCCTCAGTTACAGCTCCGAGTGCCGACTCTTTGAGAACACGAGCCGAGCCGAAATCGGTAATGATTGCACGATAAGATGAGCTGACGAGAATGTTGAGCTATGATGCCGTTGAGGTAAGTCTGAGGTGCCAAGGTGGGCGCCAATGGGCCAACTTACTGATTTCAGATCACCATGGCAGATGGGTTGTTTGCGACCGTGGAGATAACTTAAGCCTTCAAAAGTATCCTGGATCTAAAACAGGCGGGCTCTTGGAAATTGCGCCGATCCTCTCAGCCATGCATAGTGACCTACAAGAGATACGCGTTCTGGAATTTCCCATTCTCCCGTTGCAAGAAAGTCGCTAACAGTTCCATTTGGCTGCCAAGACAAGACTATCCAAGCCTCCCCGTTTTCAAGTTCTTCGAAGAATCCGACTAAGTGGATAATGTTCTCGTGAGACAATCCCGCAAGGATTTCAACTTCATGAATAAATTCCTTGGGGTGAAGCGGATAAGTTCTGCGTACTCGAAATATGTTCCGTTGTTCTTACCTTGGAGAATTTATTAATTTTGATGCCTTTGTGATACTGAAGCTTCTTCACGGCCACCAGCTCCTCATTCCTTGGCATCCGTGTAAAAGTTGCTTGGGCCACTTTTGCCTTACCACCGATGCCGTGCGGCGTCGAGGACATAAACTTAATTTCGGTAGGGTGGATTCGGAGACTTGACCAATAATTGAGCCTCTCCCGCTGCAGAACTCTCGTCAATCATTGGAGCCGCGCGCCTGCGAACGCAGCATCCAGTCCACCCACGAGTCGGAGCTCTCCGGATCCGGCTTCCTCGGTAGCGCCTGTTAAATTCCTCTTTTGTGCGTTTTCGTCTCTAGTCTTGTTAGAGTTTTCGCCGACCGTGAACAATCCAGATGCAATCCATAGACGAAGGCGTCCTAGGAGCTTTAGCATCAAGTAAGGCGAGCTTCCGGAGAGACAAGAGCTGATTGAGACGGGGAAGGAGATATTGGTACAGTTCTGGAGGGCAAGAAGGGCCAGTAGTAGAGGACGTTGTATGTGTGGTGGGTGGTGGGCGGAGTTTCAGCAGCACGTGTTCATGGGTTGCGGCCACCCACGCTCAGAGTCATCGGCTGATCATGAGCCGCTGTGCAAGGCTCTAAATATTTCGTTCCTCGGAGCTTTGGAGATTCGGTCAAGTGCTTGAAGGGTAAATTGCCTCTCGAAGTCTGACGGCCGGCGCCTACCCAGGTTCCATGCAGATAGCTGTATGTGGTTGTCATCATGTTCCCTGACTCAGGGTACTAGAGATTACTTAAGCGACAGCCTCTCCCCTGCGAATGGGAAACTACCTCGCTCTCCAGTTATGCAAACGGTTGTTACTCGGTTGAATGGGGTGAGCGCCGTGCTTGAGCAGGATCGTACGAGCGATAACCTAGGTAGGAACCACACGAGCTGGGAGGTGGTTCGAAGGCGGTAACCGGCGCATGGGGATCCCAGCGACTCAACCATCGTATGGCTTAATGATTCCGATGTGCGCCACGTAAAAGACCATATCTGAGGTTAAGGTCAACCCCAAATGTGAAAAACTTTCGAAAGATCATGATGACGGGTGAGGGACGTACGTTTTTTGATCCAGGGTGGTAGACTGCTGAAGTCCAGTCTGATGTTATAGGATAGCTCGGAAACGTTTTTGGCTGCGGCGGCAGGCTCTTCGACTGGGGCATAGGATAAGCCTGACTCAAACAATTCTATACAGATTTAGGTACAGGCAATCAAGATGAACGTATTCTGTTAACGCAAACTACTCTGGCTCTATGGAGTTTCGTACGACGCGTCAAATGGGCAGACATTAAACAGCAGCAAGCCTTCGACCATGGAACTCCGAGTCGTCCACCAGAGGCTTAATGAGAGAACCTTCAAACGCTCTAGCATGAATGGTTACGAAGCAGACGGTTGAAGAGGTTAAAGGGCCCATGGTGTGATGGCGAAGTTGTGTGGCGGAGTTTGGTCAGCATAGCTTTCTCGAGCCTGGAGGGACACCGAGGATCGACCTAGCTTTTTTTCGGTTTCGCTTCCGATGGTGAAAAGTCCATGGGGGTCGCACGTAGGGGGTGGTTTCTCCCGTCTAGAATACCACAAGTGAGCCTCTTCCTAAAAGCGGTTGCCGAGAAGCGTGTACTCACCCATATCGTCAAGACAGTTCCACAAGTGTAGGAACGAGGTGAAGATACGAACTTGCCTGGGGGCAGGGTGTTAAGCAATCTCCCCTTGAGCACCTCGTCGGGCCAGCGAGGAACTCACCAGCGCCTGCTGTTTACCCCGCAAACCGCTCGTGTGCCCACCTACGGCCAACCCCAATAAAGTAGTAGATAGCGAATGTGGAGCACAAAAGCCGCGTCGGCTCGAGCCTTCCGGAGACCGGTGAAGACTGCCGGCGACAGTCTTTGAGTTGACTCGAAGACGTACGACCTAAAAGGAGAGATGACGAGGGCCAGCTCCGCACATCGTAGTTGGGAGTAGTAGAGAGTCTATCCACAGTCTATTGGTGTGTGTCTCGATGGTGAACCCCGACTGTATGCTTGGGGAGAAAGGAGGAAGGTGGTGGTCGAAGACAGGATCTGCTGGACGGGTTTTGGCGCGTTAAAAGCCGAAGCCATGTTTGTATCGTCACTTCGTTGACCCAGTTCTATAATGGATACCTCTCTTCGTCCCATCTCTTGCGAGCCCTGTCACCCTCCAAACAGAGAGCGGAATGAAGCTAGGTTCACCCCAGCTATGTATCCCCGTTTGAGAAGGCGTTGTGGACCACTACTAGTCTCCCTCTCTGCCTCCCAGTACATCGGATGTTCCCCCCTCCATCCTGAAGGTCCCGTCACCCATTTCAAGGATACCCACATCCACAATTCAGCTGAGAGGCTTGAGTATCCCTGGTTATACTTCTGGATGGGCGAGCATAGGGCATGCAGTTTTGCTTCAATCTGATGATGGTTTCGCGACATGTACTGCGCCGAGAATTGGTAGCTTGTATCTGGGTTTATCAATGATGCATACTGATATAATTGTAATAGGACATGCCTAAGACTACGAAGTAGAGCTGACGGGGGAGCCGTTGAGACAGTATCTCATCATTCTTTCTACTTGCTGGCCTCCTTCCTCGAGCATTTCTAAGCGCTCCCTGCAATGCCGTCACGGTCGGCGCCACGGAGACGATTGAGGAATATTTTGAACTCGAAGGAAGAGCGGTGTTAGATTCCCGAGTAAAGGGCGTTCAAGAGCTTGGAATATCAAACATTCCTGCTGTGGGAGAGACGGCCCAATCTTGGTGTGCGAGATGAGGTATCGGAGTGCTGACGCTCGGATCCACAGTCTCCGCCGAGAGATGAAATAAAGCGAAGGAGAAAGATGAAAGATGGTTCAAAATGGTACGGAGTGAACGATCGGTCAGAGATACCGTTGCCACGCACTGGTTGAAGGATCGAAGGCGAGGCCACATACTTATTTTTCGGTTCGTTGTCCACAGAATAAAGGACCACATCGTACGCAGGGGCTATTTTCCACCTGGAGATACATCTCCTTGTCAGCGGTCTGCTTTTTGAGAGGAAGAATGATTTGTTTACCTTTGAAGTCATCGGTGTCGTCACTGAACAAGCTCCCATAAAAGTCTCGATGACCGAGGTTTGGCTGGTGGGAGGTCGTTAGTACGAGAAACCAACCAGCTTTATCGACCATCGAGGCGAAGAAGACTTACTCGCAGAAGCAACTAACCAGGCGGCGACTGGCGGTTGGCACGTAGCTGTTTACGCTGGGCTTCGACCCGAAGGGAAGGCGAGCGATGAACAAAGCCAACTGGTGCTTTCCGGAGCAAGTCCCACCAGCGCGATGTTGGTGGAGGCCGCCGAAGGAACACCACAGAGAGTGCCGAAAAGTGTACGACGCAAATTGCGGTCCCTCCCTACTTGTTTTTGCTCTTTTGATCCTGCCGAATGCGGTGTACTAGAACGGGTGCGTCGGTAGTCTGCATCAGTCGATCTCACCACCACTAACCCGTTGATCCGGCACCAGCACTCATTCCCATCGTACACCTTTCCGACTCTGTGCGGTAGCTCCTTCGGTGGGCTCCGCCAGCCATGCGCTTCAACGGGACTTGCTCCGGAAAACACCAGTCGGCCCTGTTCACCGCTCGCCATCGTAAAGGGAGCTCTACAAGCGCGAGCACTCGGTATTGCGGCTTCCGTTGAGGGGCAAAACAGTACGACGACACGAAGTGTAAAAGGAGGTGAGGATGGGATGTAGAAAGATAGGGGATCAGTGGCACTGAACTATAATATAGTGGAGTAAATGAAGCCACGTAACCTTTTTTTTGTTTCGTTGTTCGAAACCATGTTGGGCCAACTTGAACATCGTACGCGGGGGTTATTTGTCTGCCTAGAAGGGCATCCTTGATGTCAGCATGCTACTCATCGGGAAACTAGAGTTGCATTACCAAGGTCATCGGTGTCGTTACCTGAACGGACACAGCAAAGCTGCCGATGACCAAGGTTCGACTGGTTCAAGCTTGTTAGTAACAGGAAAGGGCAGCCACGTTATCGCGAGGGTATGATTCGACTTACTCGCCTATGGACGACTAACCCCGCTGCGACTGGTGGTTGGCCCGTGAT
>WSTX01000041.1:0-29495 GCA_019633405.1 Tulasnella sp. 408 | reverse complement strand
CAGGGCGCGGATCCGGGGATAATGTCGGACTCGGTTGCGGGGTATGTGACTGGAATGCCGTACGTTGCAGGCAGTTTTCCGGGTCTGATTAGTCTGGAGTCTGAGTATTCAACTTAATAACTACTGCTTTCAAATTTTTTACTTCCAGTGGCGTGATGACGTCTCTCGCTGCGTTCACCGCACCTGCGACCATTCCCAGGAAGCACCTCCCAGCTTTGCCTAAGACTACGTCATTCTGCAACTAGCTGACGCGGGCTTATGAGACTTCTAGTAAGGTTGCGATAGGAAAAAATCAAACTGTAAAGTCTAATTCCTTCTTTCGTGTTCCTTGTATTTTGCTACTTGACCGCTGATTTGAGCGCCAGACTTGTATAGGACCGCCCGATGGTTTTTGAGATCCATGACTCGGTCGTTTCTATGCACCATATCTGGATACTTGGCTTTATAATATGACATAAAATTGAAGCGATTTACATTGTGTACGCACATCCAGTCGGTTCTATGCGACGGTTGCAACCGTATGCACTACCCGATTGGTTGCTGGACCCTTCGAGGCCGAAAGGTTACATCACTCCTCTGCGCTGATTTGCTCATCAACGAGCGCAGGTGGAAGCAAATAAGCCCCCGTGAGCTTTCGATACGCAATACCCGGCCCTGCTTTCGGGTAATTGTTGTCGGGTCTGGAATTTTTTTTCGTCGAACTGATGCAGTTCTTCATTGAATGTTGAAAGAAATACCTAGGGTGACGACCTAGATTTTTCTAGAACTTCGACGTCACCTACATGTCGCTGTTACGCAGCTCCAAGGCACATCACTTCACATCATGCGATCCCAGTGTACCGAGGAGCGAGTAACGTCAATCATTTAACTACCTATCATGAACTATAGCCAGATTTGCAGTATACTGCATTCGGCCGACCTGCTGCATATTGGGTTGTAAAAGGTTAGCCTCGGTGCCACAGGATTTGCGGAGCCGCAAGTCAAGGGGTAGTGTAGCATGTAGACGACGGGGAGTCACCCAATGAACGTAGGGGTTGAGCACGAACGCCACGAACTGCTTTCGGAACCGCAGCTGGCGCGACGGGCCGCAAAGCAAAAAAGAAAAGAAGTGATCAGCTGAAGGGCTCAGTGGCCAATCATGTCGAGCTGAGCATAGCAACGCGATAAAAACAACTCAATGTGGACAATATAAGCTAAGTTAGGAATGGTGATCAGGGTCCATGATACAGTGGATACCAACAAAATAGAAACACATCGTAAACCTTTGTCAATGAGGAGGTACAGTTTGCAATAAACTATGACAGTTTTCTTCACCAAAAAATATTTGCGTGTCCTGGTTGGTACATAGTAGGGTCTGAGGTTTGGGGCCAACACCGAACACTTAACGCCGAAGGGGAACGCGCGTCGCGAAATCCTTACGCCTTACTCCCATGTGGGAAGTGGTTGCTCCCTCCACCTTCGTGCCCTACTCTCGCGCCGCCACTGCCCTTCTGTGCCTCGCTCATATCGGAAATAGTGCAATGGGCGATTGTATAGTCTTTTCCACGGTTGAGTTGGTGTTGGGTAACCACGGTGGGACTGCGTCTATGTGATGCCCACCTTTCAACGTACTTACCCCTCCGCCCCCACTCAACTCTGTCGAATTAAAATGAAATTTCTTCTCGCTTTTGTATATATGAATAAAATGCGACGACTCTAGGCTCGAAGCGTGTAAAATACGGAAATTGCCTTTTGAGCCGGCCCATTTGCGAAACTGCCCCGACGCCCATTCATGGCCTGTCTGTTTGGTAATTCGTTGGTCTAAGTTCACCTGAATCGGAGAATCGACTCTAGCTACACTCTCCTTCAAGATGCAACATGCCTTCAACACGTTGTATCGGGTTTGGATCGCTTTGTTGCCTAATTGGGGAGCACACCCACCACACGTGCACCCGCCGCCAACGTGCGCCCGAGCCCTCCCTCCCTCTCTTCTCCCCAATGTTCCAGCATTTGAAAGGAGGTCTTAGGGTAACATAGAATAGCGTAGAATGTCTGTAGCTAGATAATCAATGCGGGCTTGCTGTCTGATAACGAGGGACAGGCTTTCACTCATCCTTTATCTCATTTCACCTTTCGTGTGCACCGATTCCACGGGTCCGGCGTATTACCGGGATATCTGACAGTTACGAAACTCAGCATAAAGTGTCCATTCACAGCTAGCGTAAGTGCCAGCATAATTGCTTCCGTCGTTGCCATTGCGTCCATCGTCGACACTAATCACGTTAGTTCAAATGTGCTTCCTTGGCTATTCTGGTAGCGAGTAGTCCGTTGTATCCGTATTACGTACCGCTACTGTTTGTACCAACGTAACTATGATGTTTCCTTTTCAGTAACCAGCCTCACTGCCCCTCTTCGCCCTGTCTAAGAAGAAAGAATCCTCTCACTTATCGAACCTTTGCGCTAATTTACCATTCGAGACTTCTTGCCGATATCTATTGAACGGAGCTATTACCGTAGAAGTACTTGAACAGCAAAAGTCTCAACGGACGCGACCGAGAACTCCGACACAGCCTTCAGCCTAATCCGGCAATTAACGCTACATCGCCGATTTGTCGAAGCCTTTCTTCCTTTCGCCAATCGTCAGACCCCAAATCGTAATTGAAACTCATTCCATTCTACGCTTATCAGTGAGCATCAGTTACGTCTCTAGGTACTCTCATCCTATTACTCGGGTTCCACATTTATAAACACGTCTCTCATTTCAAGTGTCTCATTTTGCACTTGGCCTGACACTCCTCCCCTCCTGCCCCCATCTCGCACCACCCCCACCATGAGCGATTCTCAACCAATAGGCCAGGGCATCATCGATACGTTTAGAGAGACTTACTATCGTCTACAATATGCTGTGGAGGCCTCTCTTAACAACGAGTTCGGGGATTCCGTTGTCCTTGAACGGCTGCTGGACGACCTTCAGAATTTTTCTGGCATTCTTCAAGTTGTAAGAGCACGTGCTACTTGATAAACACCTTTTTTTACTGACTTCATACACATCTTCTCCAGCACGGAGGGATCCTGGATCCGGAGGAGGCCACCATAATTGCAACCAACGTGGCGCTGTTGGTTCAGGAGGTTCGCCAAGCGCACCGTCAGGCCCTCGACAGTTCACACTACGGAACGCACCATCCCGTCACATATGCATACACGGGACGTGCTGGCCGTCCTCGAGCCATTATTGACCCTGACTGGTTGGCATGGGCTCACCAACATCGCTCTACCGCTGGTATCGCAAGATTTCTCAATCTCGGCAGGAACACGGTTCGAGAAGCCCTGATCACCAACGGCCTCTCTGCGCGACAAGAATACCCATTTGAGGCACACTACACCCCTGTACCTGTCGAGGAGGAGAACGGAGACATTGCCACCGACATCATAGCATCGCTGGGCGGTGAACAAGGGGATGACCAACCCCAACCGTCTCAACCGACTCTCTCCCTCCCTCAAGAGACAGCGATAGAGGATGATGAAAGCCTTCCTGAGCTTGAAGCAATCGGTTCAAGACAGGTGGTTTTTACTCAAGTTCGGTCATACACGTCACCCGTGTCACAGTGGACAGATGAAGAACTCGATAACGCCATCACCCGTCTTCGCATTCATTACCCCAATGCTGGCCTCACTTTTCTGCGCGGATCCCTTCTTGCAATGGGCCAACGGGTACCTCGTGAACGGATCCGACTGTCGCTTTTGAGGATCGATCCGGTCCGCCGGATTTTTGAACGACGTACCATACAGCGGAGGACATACAGTGTACCAGGACCAAACTCGCTTTGGCACCATGATGGGCAGCATGGTATGCTTGCTTCATTCTCCCCAAAGAGTCCCAGACTAATCTCGGTCTTGTTGTCCTGGTAGGCCTCATACGATGGCGGATCGTATTTCATGGGTTTATTGATGGCTACTCACGGCTTATAACAGCACTCCGAGCTAGCAACAACAATCGAGCTTCAACTGTATTGGACGTCTTTACAGAAGCCATAACAAGCTACCGGGTTCCCTCGCGAGTTCGAGGAGATCATGGAACAGAGAATATTGAGGTTGCCGCATTCATGGAGGAATACCGTGGTATAGGGCGAGGGTCATATATCTGGGGCAGGTACGTATGAATATACTTTCAAGATTACGTCCATGAATAGTCTCTTTGCAGGAGTGTCCATAACGTCCGTATTGAGAGGCTATGGGTGGACCTTACCGTGTCGCTTGGGGCAAAATGGGCAGAGTTCTTTGAGCTCTTAGAAGTCCAATCTGGTCTTGACATTAACAACGTCAACCATATCTGGCTTTTACACTACCTATTTTTGGCCGATATCAACGAAGAGGTTTCATTCTTTGTTCGGAGCTGGAACCACCATCCAATCCAGATGCGCGGACAACTAAATCGGTCACCAATCGATATGTACGGTTTCGACATGTTGATCCATGGCATCCGTGGAGATACATACGAGGCCCCAGGTGCGGAAGATCTAGAGCTATATGGTGTTGACTGGGAAGCCCTGCACGAGGGGGAGATTGCAGAATCACAGCTCCAAAACAATTCTATGACTGAAGGGACTTCATCATGGGTCGGCCAGTCAGGTCCCCCTGAAAACCTTAGCGAGGTTGTTGTTGATGAGCCAACATGTGACCTCTCAGCAGAAGATGTGCACGCTCTCTATCAATTCATTCATCCACTGTTTGACCTGTCTGACCACCATTCCTTGGAGCGCCGCTGGACTCAGGCTCTTGCTTTCTGTCGGTCATGCTCCATTCGCTTTTAGATACCTTTGATACTACTATCTGGGTTACGAGCAAATTTCTGTATTGTAAATCACAGTAGCAAGGAATGGTGGACGTTTGACACGCTTGGCACAAGCTTATTGTTGAGCGCCAGCTTCTCGAAGGCGAACGGCGAGTTCTAACCGTGGGAACGGTAGATCGCCGCGCGGTAAACGAGTTAGAAACTTAGTGTAGTGATGTATTAGTAGGTCTGTAGTAAGAATGTAATTACCTTGTTGTACGTATTCGCAGAGAGGATTCGAGAGTTAAAGAATATTAGAGTTGAGCGAAAAGGGTATGATTGAGCGAGGGAAAGGCGTGAGAGGTGGATGTGGCGTCGGTCAATCGCGAACGCGGTTAGATGGTCTAGAGCCCCAAAACCGAACACAAATAGAAATCGAGCTCGAGGCGCGTGGAGGTTCGAGTTCAATTAGTAGGAAAGAGGAATGCGCAAGAGCGCGATGCGTCCGGAAGGGAGCGCGATCGAAATGCGCGTTTCCTTATTAGGAATCCACGTTTGGAACGCGGAAGGTAAGCGACTTATTTATCGAGATAAGTCAAAACGTATTTACCTATTTGTCGAGATAGGTTAACGAATACTCGTTTGTCGCGACGAGAGGAACGTAGTTGAGACGCACAATGAGGCTCTTAGGAGTTAAGGAGATCTATCTTCTCTCCTCGGCCATATTTATGTACTCATTAAGAAGTATCTACGCTATTTTATATTATTCTAGATAATACTACTACACTCGTTGACATTCCAAAGAACGGCAATGAGTGGCAATTGCGAACTGCAGTCTCGGCGACCTGTCCGCGTCTGAGTCACGTGACACGTGCGCCTAACTCGGTAAACGAGCGGCAGCGCTTGCTGTCGATTAAGGTGATTACTATGATTAATAGAGATGATTCGTAGGACTGATTCGCGGAGCCGTAAGGGTTCAGCGAAGCGAATCGAGTTGGAATGAGCTCATAGGTGCGCCGTTTTCCCAAATTAAGAAATGTATGGTAATTAACTAAACACTTGCTATTCGACTAATTTGAACACATTTTGGGGTGCGAATAGGAAGTGTAAAGAATTACTATTATAGGAAATTGTCTAAGTAAAATGCTAATCTAGTTTAGGAAAAGGAAGGGGGCACTCGAGTGGAATTGCCGGTGGCGAATCCCACGGTTCGTTCCTTAACACTTATATGTGCATGTTTCCGCTTCATGGGAATGCTTGGCAACACCGTTGAAGTTCTGGATCCGATTGTTCCACGACCCTAGCAACAGCTTGATTCAGCCAAATCCCCCTATTCAGATGCTCTTGTGAAATTACGCATGTACCCTTTTATGGTTACAAGCCACCTCCCAGGGAAGAGCGCTTATTTTGGTGGTCCTCGCCTGCCCAGGGATTTACCAGGTCCCGTTCAATGCTCTGGCATGTTCAATGTCTTAACTGGGCGCCATTGCGTAAAACACCGATGCGGAACAGGCCTAACAGATTGATTATTCGGAGCATGGCAGTCTGCTGAAAAATATGATCACCGGGACGTACTTTTACCTGCTGGAAAGGGAGCTGGTTCTTCAACGGACTTTTGTTTTGGTCAAGATGCTGTGGATGGTCTGACCAATTGCAGGTTTGGTTTCATCCGCAATGTGATGTCCGAGGAAGATACACAATACCTGGGACATGAGGCACGCAGGACCAGCAGCTGACTCAACTACTGCTTATCTTAAGGGTTTTCCGCTTTCACCCTATTGTGAACTTGGAGACAATGTGGCGCTCTTTCAGTGTTCTTGCATGCCAAATTACTTCTCTAATAGCACAAGCAGTAGAGGTTGCACACTGTAATGGCCGCCCAAGTTCTTGTATGGTATTACCTATTGAAATACAACAGCTTGTGACTTGTATTCTCCGTTTGACCACCAGAAAAGTCCACTTCCAGCTCGCTCCAACGTTGCACCGCACGACTCGGAAATCACTCTGAGAAGTCCTCCAAATTGTAATCGACAGGCCTTGAAGTGTTGCCTATCATTGTTCATGATACCCCAACGCATGGATCAAATTTGATGCAACCTCTCTTCTCCAGCTGATTGATTATACTTTCAGTTGGGCCCTAAATACACATTTTTCTATGTCTGCAGACTCGTGGCTATGACCAAAAAAGGCTGTAAGTAGGTCTTGTGTAGCCTTGGCATCTTGCATTGCTGTCTTTAGATTATGGACCCTGCTCATTCCTAAATATGGCATTGAAAGACCTCCTGAACATTTTGGGCAATCCAAGCAGTATAAAACCTCTGCCTTCCCTCTCCCCTCAGCACGGTTCAGCTTAGATCCATCCATTGCTCCTTTCCCTCCCAATCTGCCCTCAGTTTGGACCTCCTTTCTGTGTATCATTTCATATCCATCCTGCCAGATCCAAACAAAACCTTCCACGGTGAGGTACATTATCATCCCTTTGATCGATGTTCTCCACCTCTCCGCTCAGGACTGACGCTTGCTTCATGTCCCTTATTCACTTGCCGGTCCTACCAATTATACAAATATGTGCAGATGAATGGAGGTACAGATGACACTGCCGATATCCTTGAGGCTCTTCGGATGGTGCGGCGTCTTGTAAGTCTCCCTGTGCTTATTCTTCTTCTTAGTAACCATGGAACTGACTCTGATGTTTGAACTAAGCGGGCTCAGCAGTCCAGCGCCACACCAGCAGGTCCAGAGCTGAGCCCAAGTGTTGACTCTCGGCTCTCTATTCAAGCCACCACTTCATCACCTGCTGCAAGCCAGCGACGAGTTACACCATTTTCAGGGTTTAACTCTCGGTCACAACCTGATCCTACATCTACTATCCCTGCCGCTTCATCCTCTGCTATACCAATCCCATCAACCGGGAACGCATCGGGACTGCGAGGCATTCCAACTGCTCGATTCTCATCGGATGCCCGTAGCCGAGCAAATCAGGGACGTGTTGAGGCGGCTGCTGCCCACCGAAACACAGGAAGACCAGCTGGCCGCTCAAACCAGCGAGCACCATCTTTGGGAAGATCTTCAGTTGTTGCAGATCAGCGCCCTACTCATGTCAATGTTAAGGTCCTCCTATATCCTTCCATAGTATGTTGTACCAGCTTAAGGATACGATGAGCCTTCTAACATTGACTTCGATATTATTCTATAGGAGCACTCCCCTGATCCTCATCCCCCTGCACATTATCGTCGATATCATGCGTTCATTGACCATATGCAAGACCTCCACCGACTCCTCAACTGGTCTGAGGTAAATTTGGACACAAGACTCGATGATTTAGTCCGCCGTGCAACACGAGAGTTTGAGGACGGGCCTCTTGAGGCCCGTTTCAGGCATCCACATGGACCAAATGATACATCCCACGTTGCACTTGCCCTGCTCATACCTTGGAACCGTGGCCGTGAGGCAGGGAATCCCCCAACTCGTCGACTCCGGTTTTGCCCAACCCCAGCGGGGGTAACACTCCGAGACATTATTTATCGCACGGCTTTCAGCCCCCAGATTGCAGCGAGCATCGCGATTGGGCGGGAGTTGAATTGGGACCCTGTCCAAGCTAATACCTGGATCCTCCGGTTAAGTATGTTGGCATTATCTCCTTAAGAGCGATCTCTATGTGACTGACCAGCATTTCTAAAGCACCAGTTGACCCCGAGGTTCACTGTCACCACCCCAACACTGCACCTGATGCCCGACGCCCCATCTGTAATGGCTCCTGTGTCTACACTGGTTGGAACTCGGATAGCCCAGAAGAGCTCCACCCTCTCCCTCTAGATGAAAGCTCTCCACCTGCTGTGTCAGATGACGGAGATAATACTCTGGTACGTTCTGAGGGTTTCTATGCGATGGTCAAACTCATTCTGAATACAATCACCGGTATTTGGGCTCAGGTCCTGGAGAACTCACCACAACAAGTTGAACTCCAGCTACAAGGACCACCGCCCTCTCCAAGAGCTCCGGTTGAACCTCTTGGTGTCATATGGGCCACTCCATTTCAGGAGTTGCAAACAACACTTCCTCGAGTCACCAACATACCAGCATTTGTGCTCGCAGCTCAGAACCACGCCACAAACCCAAACCATCCTCGGCGGAATCTAGGCCTTCACTTCCCTCCTGTCCTCTCAATTAGATCAGCTTCGGTTGAGGAAGGTGCTGATGAGTATAGGTACCTCATTCAGCGCTGCTATGCAGACAGGGATGCTACGATGCTGCTAACTCCAAATCGCGAATTTGAAAGGTAAGTCAGTTGCTTTGGATCACATTACTATTTTCCACTAATTATAACTTCTTCAGAGTTCCAGCTAATGGCGAACCATCCAGTGGAGAAGGAGTTGAACGTGAATACCTCCAGGAGCTGATTTCAAGATACTTCGTCCCTTCACATAACCTCCAACCACGATATGGAGAAAGCCTTGCATTCCAGCCATCAACCGATGACCCCCGAGTTCCATCTACAGATGCAGAACTGCAAGAGGCATGGATAGTTGGGGCTTTAGCCACCTTGTCCCTACTCCGACTTGGCCACCTACCCACACCCCTTTCACCACTACAATGGCTTTGGGCAGCCAATGCTGGAAATGTCAACTGCTTGACCAGGGAGGCCCTTGAAGAATTTGTTCCATCGCTTCTTGAGGTGCTCGATGGTATCCAAGCACTGGGGCCACAAGGCGACCTGTCTCAATTTCGCTCATGGTATGCTCAGCACCTTGAGTTTGATGTAAGCCTTCAAACACTTTCTCCTGGTCAAGGCCTCACCTTTTTGGAACAGATCGGTCGATTGCGGCTCAGAGATCAGGCATCGCATGATGCCCTTATTCCATTCACTCTTTGCCGAGCCCTCTTTGGTCCCCCAACCTTTGAGCACCCTCAAATGGCTGCCTTCATGAACGGTGTATCTCTTCCATGTGAAAATGGATTCTCAGTGGCTGAGGTGAGCTCTGTTTTACTTGTACGATGCTACGGTTTTTGTTTCTAACTACTCTCGTACGCTTAGCTTACCCATGCCTTTGTTGGGGGTTCTGTGGCTCTTCTTAAGCGGAGCATTGAAGGCCGTATCACTCAACCAGACGACCTAGCTTCTATTATCGACATCGTCGAACCGCCAACTTCATATGTTCAGCGACTTCATGCCCACCCAGATCACACACTTTCCACATTTGGTCATTTTCTCTATTCATTTCTAAGGGGAGCAGGCTGGCCGCTGCCAGCCATGGCGGAAGAACTCCGTAACCTGATCCATGTCACCGATGAAGAGGTAGCTGATCCAGTATTCCGATCTCGGACGTTCCACCGTGCGGCTTTCAACCGAGATCTCATTCTAGCCGGGACAAGGATACGTGTAAGTGCTGTATTTCAAGGAGCCACTGAGAGGACCGACTAAGCTTGCTTCACTTTCAGGTTACTTTTGTTGGAACTGGCTCTCAAGAGGTATCGCACCTCCCTTTGGAAGTTCGGCGGAACATGGCCAATGGAAATACAATTCTCTGGAGGACCTGCCTTGGTACTGTCTATATTCCTGCCACGTCACTTTTGAAGTTCCTTCAAGATGACTATCCGACGGAAGCCGGATTTACATCAGCTGAGCAAGCAATTGAACATTGGCTCCTGTCTGAGATTTCAACAGCAGCACGTGGGGGTATTGGTGGGGTTTTCTGAGGGCTCTTGTATGTAGATATATCACCCAACTAACAGCGGACTCTTGTCTTTACACTTTTCTGTGGTCTATTCTCCCGAGCTGCCATGTAAATTTCTATAGATGTCACTTGAAGCGAATAAACAAGACTCGAGGCGGTGTTCCTATCGGAAACCCCTCTTCCAGTCTCCTTATGATGAATCTGACGGCACCTGGCCACTTCCACTGATGAACTTAACCAAACCAATGCATGGAGACATCTTAGAGAGGTCAACCAGTGTTGCTACCGTCTTCGAGTTAGAACTTGTATTAAGCGGCAAAGGGCATTACATTGCTAACTACCTCGACCAGAATAGAACGCTTTCAGCTCATCTAAGGAGCTAAAATAATCCCAACCGTCAGTCCATCGTTTCTGCCCTCCAGTTTGATGTGCCGAAAAAGCAGCTGGATCGTCAGCTTTTTGCTTCGCTTCAGATCTGAAGCCATATGCACGATAACGAAAAAGACCGCCAGCAGAATACCAAGTAACAGAGGACCGACTTTCCCCAGCGCGGATGGGGATGTTTGCGTGGGTGATACAGGCTGAGGGAAGAAAAATAATATCACCAGGTGCAAACTCCACGATAAGCCGAGGTTCCCAAAGTATGAGATGGCCGCCGTATTTAGAGTCGTAGTTGCCTAAAGCCCATATCACACACCAACCAAAGACAAGGTTGAAAACGTCACGGTGCCAGCGGCAGACGGTGGCAGGTCCGAAGTTGACGGTGATAGAGCTGAATGGGAGGCTTTGAGAGATAGCCCGGAGCGTGGAATTCCCTTGCATATAATCATGATGACATTCTGAGTATAGTCGGAAGAGTTTGGGACTCCATGTCTGAAAGATAACTGGAGAGGCAGCTTTAGGCAGAGACTGTGCTCAAGAAGGAACCACCACGTACCTGCGAGGTAGTTCATCATGTTGAGGATAGCAGGCGCCACCAGGAAATCCTGCCAAGCCTTTACCCGTCCTTCGGTGGTGGCCCAATTACCAGGCACCTAACATGTGGCGTTAGACAAGTGTAACTGCCGAAGGGGAACAGCAACGCACCGTCCTTCCGTTGCCATGAGAATACCCATATTTGTCGGTAAAGAAACAACCGCGGCGGTGGAGGGCGGCTGAGGCAGGGAGGCGTAACGCCTTAAAAAGGGCTTCGACAGCCACTCCAGCACGGCCATGCCAAGAAGAATCGGCGGGCCGTGTTCGTAGTAGGAAGATCTTCTGGTTATCGCCTGATTGAAAGGCAGTGGTCCTGCAAAAGAGCGGCATGGTCAGATCAAAAGGATGGGTCAATATGTAGCATACTCACCGCTCCCCCGGCGGAATGGATCGAAGTGAAAAGCCGTATTTGGCTTGCAAATGGGGTATGAGGGGGTGAACCGTGCCGTCACCTTCTGGGAGTGGGGTGTCGAGGTCAGGGAGACCGTCGGGAATGTGGGTATTGTGGGTCGTGCCGACGTATCCGTTTTTGGTGTGAGGAGCATTCACAGAATCAAACATGGTAGGCTGGGATACATCCGTGGATCGCAGGTGACGCAGCTGGGGACCGGAAGGTCGGGGGTTACCCCGACGTTTAAACCGTCGAGTGGCCATCTTGACAGCGTTGCGGGAGCGTTTGCCGTTGGTGTTCAACTGCGACTTAGGTTGGTAAGCTCCAAGCCGCCCATTGAAAACGGCTAGTTAGCGGTGAGCTGAGACGGCTCACCTGAGGGGTATCTCCACCATCACCTGCATCACTACACTCGTGGTCCTCTTCACTACTGCATTCACCGTCCTCTTTTTCAGAGGCCGAGAGCTCCTCAGTGCCATCCATGGCCCCGGCTGCCGTTGTGGAAGGGGCCCCGGCATCCTCGAGGGAGGCATCAACGTCGGGCTCGGGTGCTCCATAGAAATCGCCGGGGGATGCGTCGGTAATAGCCTGGCTGAGGCTGAAGTCGCCCAGAACCACGGGTACAAAGTTTTGCTGGGGCACGAGCAGTCTGAGTGGCTTAAAGGAGAGGCAGAGACAGGAAGGAGAACCTACCAGCCAAGAGGGTATCTGCATGGGTGCAGTGTGGTCCCCTGAAAAGAGAAGGGCCGGTTCATTAGCGCTTCAATCATTGCTGTTGACGGCGGAACGGTAGCGGGAACCGAGGCCAGCTCAGACGGGTCAAGTCGGACGGACCTGAGGGTCGCGCTAGCCATCGGTCCCAAGCTTGACGGGTGGATAGTGAACAAACATGAGAGCACACACTTGGTAAGGAGGGGGGAAAAGAGGGCGGGGGTGGTGAAGCGCCAGCACGGGCGTTTCGATTTCGACGGTTTGAGAGAGAACGGCCCCCGGGCCAAACACTTACCCAATCCAACAAACACGCAAGCCACGTGATCCGACCTCCCCCTTAGGAGTAAGATCTAGTCCACAGGGAGCAAGGGGACCCGAATGAGGCCTAAGACATGCAAAAAATTTTCGGCGAAAGAGACGGTTATAATAAACGGTAGGAATAGTTTGAAGGCGAATAAAAATATATATATTCAAGCCGCTAAAGCCAAATACAATGAGCGTTGGGATAGTAGGACCCTTGGTAGCGGAAAATCCCAAACCCCGTCAGAGCCGAAGCCACCGCCCTCGCCCCAACCGTGGGAGGGTGATCCTAATATAACATGCTTCCATTGACAACAGAGACGTATATTCCCTCAACACGAACGCTCGACCAAGGCAACGCCACGTCACAATTACAGTTGTGCGGCCGCGTCAGCAAGCCGCCACGAAAGAGCTGACACGATTAGCCTGTGGAAACGAGTTGGCAAGACGGGCGGCTGTCGCGTCGAAGGCCTGGGGCAGTATGCAGTTCGTCGAAAGGGCTGTGTCCTCGACCCTGTCTGAATCCCAGCCGCTGCTTGCAACACACGTACACCCACCTTGTGACTTGTCGTGATTTCGGCAATACATGTCTATATCCTTCATCTTTGTGATGGCGAACGTGTAGCGCTGCTGAAGCCCGAACACGGGAGTCGGTGATGACATAGCCAGCGCGTAGAAAGTTATTTGAGTGTTGGCTTCCTCCGCCCCTGGCTTTTGTCTTCGTGCTCACGTCTGCTCTCCCTCCCTCATCCACCTCTCCTTTCGCTATCGTCCTCCACTCCACTGCACTCACCTATCAGCCATCCTCAAACAATGGGAGCATCCATTACAAGTTCTTCACGAATGCTCCTCCTGGCGGAGCCGGACCATCAAACTTGCACTGTACCCACCACAAGATCGGGCCTGCACCAGCACCCCCCACGAGAACGCGCCCGACACCACTTGCCTAAAATGATAATACGCTCAAATGCCCATGGGAGAAGCTCAAGGCTGGATTAAACGAACATACGCCGCCGACTCTGCTCTACTCGACCAGGTGCGCAGTGTTGATTGACGGATTCGTTCCTGGACTGATGATCGACTGGCTTCATTCTTCGTTCCTCAATCTTTTCGGCTCTTACCCTCAACTACCTGTCACGCACGCACAATCAAATGTCCTTACTCACTCCCTGTTCATCGGCTCGTATCCCGTGCTCAGGTTGGCCAAGTGCCAAGAGGTCGTTTGCGCAATGACCCATATTCAAGACGTTACCCAACTAGCGGATCGACCGAGTCCCACTCACGCCTCACCCAACAGCAGTGAAACCGCGCCCCTACAACGTGAAGACGGTCAACAACGTCACTTCCGTTGACATCTATCCCACCACCACCGCCTCCGACAGTTCCACCATGCAAGCCGCGTCCCACACTAACCTGACCACTTGCCGAGGATTCGGATCGAAACCGCTGTCGTGTAGATTTCTCTCTTCGAATACAAGCCCTCACAATTGGGAGGAATGGGTAGGAGCGGTGGGGGCACATCGTGCACGAGATGCCGTCTTGGAGGACGATGGAAGCAGCGACTCCGGCCGACGACCGCTCATGAGCTCGGGTGCACTCATTACTCGAACATCCCGACCAACTTCAGCCCAAGCTTCCCTGCTCACCAAGGAAGTACACGTGCGGCTTGCAACATTTGGACGACACAGAAGCCCGTTCCCTCGTTCTAAAGCCTCGCCGTTCGCCTGCCTCCCCTATTCGCCAACAAAACAGCGCCAGCACCCTATACGCATCCCACATACTTGCACAACTTTACCGCCACATCTACTGAAGCCGGTAGCCAATATTATTAGGCCCACGTAAACCTGACGAAGGTCAAGCGACGCCAACGGAAGGGCAAAGTGAAGGTCGATTTGCCATTCTCGAACCGACAGAAATTGCACAAACAACAACATCGACTCCATATCGAATCAAGGGTCCCGGAAGCCGCTTGGAACATGGACTAGACGTTGGGAGGTGCCGCTCTTGAGCCCCCAGTCGGAGCAGGTTTTAATGGGAGCGAACAAGCTATCATAAGGGACTGAAGTGGTTGCCGATTCCAACAGCTCTAGAGGCTTTCCAAGCGGTCCTGTTGAAAATCCCATTTGCAGTTAGGGCCTCAGTCATGGTGGCTCGGGCCTCAGGCACGTTGCCTCGTCCGAATCTTAGCGTGTATCCCTACGACTTCGAGCGTAATCTCGTCGGACCTGATCCCACGAGGGATGTCATCCGAGGTGGGTAAATGTTTGTTTGAAGCTCCACGCTCATATTGCGAGGCTGATATTACTGCACAGCACGGTAGTATAGCCACTCCCGCAAACCATTCCTCGGTCATCGGGGCTACATAAACAAGGCTTTGAAAATTGCTAAATCTCTAAGTACTTTGTAGCAATGAAAGAAAGCTGAATGCATTGATTTGCTATGGCTACTTGATGGGACTTACCTTCCAGACGGTCCGTTTAAAGCCGAGCGAACGGATAACTCGTCAATTCGAAGTGATTCAAGTCCCAACTCCGCCAGAAGTGGAGTTGGGAAATTCAGAAGTGTGATATAGCGGGGCCGCAGGTTGACGAGGGCGCAGCTCTTTAGTTTGAAGAGAAAACCTGGCAGAGGCGTGGCCCTGGCTCGTGGGTACCGGCGTACTTGACAATGATCCGATCAACCACACCCGCAAGCTCTCCGCCCGCTTACTCCCACCTTGGGAACCTCATACCTGACCACTAAGCAACCCATCTCCTATCCTCTTCGCACTATGAACTCGATGCAACAAGGCGACAGCTATGACGTCAACACCAACCGTTCGCCCGAGTCTGAGCAGGGTCCGGCTCGTGTTCGATTCCAGCCGAGCCCCAAATTGGTGCGTGCAACCCCGTTCACAACAACATTCTTACAGACCCATCGTGCTGACTTGCATGGTAGGTAGGGAAACTTGAGAAGCTCGCGAAATGGCGTATCGATCCGTCATTGATCGAATTTCCGAAAGACGCGGTCGAGTTGCATGGAGGACATGCGATAGTTTCGCGCGCGTTGTTGAACGCCCCCTCCAAGAATGGTGGTAATAGCGATGAAGCTGATACTGGAAATAATGCTGGGCTAAAGGTGGGTTAGCTAGCTACCTCTTGTCTCCCGCACCGACGTATGGGACGGCGAACTGACCGTGATAGAACAGGTTGTCGCAGTCAAGAAATCAAAAATAACGGCCAATAAGGATCTGGAGCGAGTATTGAGGGTAAGCATATAGTCTTTAGGTACTTGTGTCCGTCGGCACCAACGGATTCTTTCAGTTGGCGCTCAGGGAAGCGGGTTTCTTGGTTGAACTTTCTCATGAACACATCGTTGGGCTCGAAGGATTTGTTGAGGACGTATCGCAGGGTATAATCTGGCTGGTATTTCTCTGGGAAGCCAACGGAAATTTAAGAGATTTCATTGCTTCACGAGATTGGGAGATTCCAGAGCGAATATGCTTGGTGAGATCAAGCCATCTCCTTTAGGACACATCTGAGGCTCTCTACTCTAGATTTCTGATGTGGTGAGAGGAGTAGAGCACCTCCATCGCCGAAACCCGCCGATATGCCATGGAGACCTGAAGTCTGTGAGTCTTGCTCTCGTTACGAGGGTGCGAGTGCACCTCAGCAGCTAAAGTACATGATATGCAGGTTAATATATTGGTGAACTCAAAGTGTCGCGCAATGATTACCGACTTTGGCTCTGCTCGTCGCCTCACAGAAGCGGATCATGACGCAGAGCCGGAGCGCGTCGGAGATAAACGGGAGCCGGCAACACGGCTCGAAGCGACGTTTTGTTCCTCAACAAATAGCATAACCCTCACAGGCAGTGAATTTACCCTTCGCTGGGCGGCACCGGAGCTCCTGAACGATGAGCCACCGACAGTTAAGGTCGATATCTGGGCGCTGGGATGGATAGCGTACGAGGTACTCTTGGATTTTACGGTATTTCGGAGACGACGCTCAACGGTTGGCGATATAATAGGTCATGACCAACGCCATTCCGTTCCAAGACGTCGTAAAGGATAGCATCGTTATCAGACGGGTCATACAAGGACACCTTCCATCTATTACCGGGGACAGCCGCATGTCGTTGATGCTGCGGCTTTGCTGCCTTATGTCTGAATGTTGGAGCACCAATCCCAGCCAACGACCAACGGCTACAGACTGTCGAAAGTCATTGACCTGGATGGTGGGTGTGCTGATTCGCTTTTATACAAATACAGCTGACTCACATATCGTAGCCGAAGATCGTTCCAAACCCGAACCGAACCACCGCGGCACCAATGGTTCCTGAGGCTCGCTCTCCTCAACTTCTACTTCGGTTGGGCAGCATGCATCGACAACAGGGTGATTACGTCAACGCATCGAAACTCTACACCGAGGCCTTGCGGAGTTTTACAGATGCTGGCGACACGAAAGGAAGAGCCGAAGCTCTGGTGCGTCTTGGTCAGCTTCATCTTCTCCAAGGAAATTACGGGGAGGCGGTCGTGTTGTACTCCGACGCACTGGAGATTTTTACCAGCCTCGATGACAAACGAATGAAAGCCAGCGCTCTGTACAGTCTGGCCCAGGTCTATCAATATCAGAGAAAGTACAGCAAGGCCGCCACGTTCTACTCCGATGCGCTGAAAATCAATACGGACATCAACGACGGCTACGGAAAATCAAACGCTCTGTTTGGCCTCGCTGAAATGCATCGGGTTCGGGGCGAGTACAGCCAGGCAGTCCCGTTCTACACCGATGCCCTACGCATTCGCACCGACGTTGGCAACCGACAAGGGAGGGCCTCTGCCTTGTGGGGCCTGGCCGAGGTGCATCGGCTTCAACATGAGTACGACCAAGCGACCACCTTCTACTCCGATGCACTACAAATTTGTACCGACATTGGTGACAGCCGAGGGAGAGCCTTCGCTCTAGTCGGCCTAGCTGATGTCAGTAATCATCAGGGTCGCCCAAAAGACGCAATAGATCTGTATGAGCAAGCTTCAAAAATCTGTGAACAGATCGGAGACGCTGGTGTAGAAGCTTATGTTTTGAAGCGTACCGCCGATGCCCGTCGGGAAGGGAGCTGATCGAAGAAAGTGCGTGATGGTTGCCAGGACGTTTCAAGATCCAACGAATTCTTCATAATGTACGCGTTATACGAATTGTAGTCCTGTATATCATGTTGCACTGGGCTTTGAACAGTATTGTACTGATACAATCAATCATCGCTTCTCACCCCATGCGTTCCCCTGCCCCCTGATTTGGGTGAATTATTCTTGGTTTAAGACGGTACGATGCTCAGTTATAGTATTTGGGTTCCTGGGTTGAAGAGTGACGGCGCACTCAAAGCTTATCGTCTAGCAATTGAGCTCTTCGAGGACGCATTCGCCCGATGTACAGTATCCCTACTGTTCCGTCTATTATGACGTTATTTTTCACGGAAAATCCAATCCTATAACCTAGCGTCAGTCCAAATGCGCAACATTTTACAACCTACACGGTTTAAGGGGGTTCCTCCACCAAGCTCCGAGAGCGGAGCCAGGGCAAACACTTATTTCTGCCCCGACCACTGCCCCATCTTGCCCAAATGAGATAATGGCAGTTACTTTAAGATCGGGATGACCGGAAGGGTAGGGGATAGGGATGCCGCGCTAACGCGGGCAGTTTGGCATCTCTTCCTCTAGGTTACATCATAGTCCTGTCCGTCCGCATCGTGTAATGGAAATTAGATAATCATTTGCACTGAGCCTGAAGCCTGTGTGCCTTGTTATGGGCGTCGATTTAGGGTCTTGGCGGTGAGCGAGCGTTTCTGAGCGCATGTCTCGCTTCGAACATCAGCACTATATTAGGTTATATACGGTGAGACGACCTGCAGACTCTCAATCTATAGTGGTATTTGGCTGATCGCTAGATAACGGGTACGAATTTCAGCCAATGAGGAAAAGGGGGAGGGTATATCGGGGACCCTGAGTTGTAAGGTCTTGCGTGTAGGCTGTACATTTGCGCGCTCTAGAACCAACATGTATGCTACGAACCGTTGAATTGAATATTCCGTGAAAAATGCCGTCATAGTCTATCCCCCCTGGATTTCAAGGGGAATAGATTGAAGAAGAAGTCCGAAAGATGCAATGACTTTGCTTCGAATACGTAAGAAAGTGGGGTCGGCGTTCACGTTAGGTCGTGCGGTACGTGAAACCGGGCGGCTTGCTGTAGGGAGCTATCCGCGACGGTGGTGGCGGCGGAAGAGATGCAAACGGGATGAAGTTTTCGCTGTGGGTATAAATTCGTAGAGGGGAGTTTAAAATTCTTCATAATAGATACTGCTGGGCGAGGGAAACTGCTTTGGCTGCAGAGGATGGGGTAGTAGCATGGCTACTGCTGATGACGATCCCATGTAGATCGGTCACTTGGTTATTGAAGCTAGATAACCGCGGCCATGAGAATTGCTAGATATCTAGGTAATTTTTAGCAATATAAGATAGCTAAATAACATCTGTATGTTGCGACTTACAAGGGCTCTAGACAGTCTGATGAACCAAAGCCGGCGACCAGAGAGCTTGTCAACACGAAAACGGTGCAGAGCTTTCCTGGTGCGGTCAAACCTCGGCTCCGTAAAACGTGGAATTGGGAGGATGTCAGAGTACAGTCTAGAGAGCATCCTGATTGGTAGGTGCAGGACTCTTCGGTTTGAAGCCAGAGCCGGGCAGCGGCGTGGGTCAGGCTCACGTTAGGTCATCTGATGAATCACCTTAAGATCCCCGTCCTTCACTCCCACCTTACAGACCTCATCCCTGACCACTGAACCACCTAGTCTCGCGTTCCGTTCACACTATGAGCTCGATGCAACAAGACGACAGCTATGACGCTAACTCCAATCGTTCCCTGGAGCCTAAGCAAGGTGGGGCGACTGGTCGATTCCAGCCGAGCGCCAAGTTAGTGCGTACGACCCGATTCACAAAAGTAGTCGTACCAGCTTCCAGGACTAATTCATATGGTAGATGGAGAAGGTGGAGAAGCTTGCGAAATGGCGGATCGATCCATCATTGATCGAATTCCCGAAAGACGCCACCGAGTTGCAGGGGGGACACGCCACGGTTTCTCGCGCGCTTTTGAAGGTCCCATCCAATAACAGCGACAATATAGATGAATTTGATGCTCGAAATGATGCTGGGCAGAAGGTGGGTAGCCAGCTACCTCTTTCCTCCCTTGCCGACCATATCAAACGCTCGCCGATTGCGATATAACAGATTGTCGCAGTCAAGAAATTGAAAAGAACCCCCGATAAAGATCTGGGGCGAGTATTAGGGGTAAGAAGCTATATTTTTAAAACACTTGTGACAGTCGGCACTAAGGCTCTGTCAGTTAACCCTCAGGGAAGCGGGGATGTTGGTTGAGCTTTCTAATGGACATATCGTTGAGCTTGAAGGATTTGTTGAGGACGTATCAAGAGGCATCATCTGGCTGGTATTTCCCTGGGAAGCCAACGGGAACTTGAGAGACTTCATTAGTTCCCGAGATTGGGAAATACCCGAACGAATCTCGCTGGTAAGCCCAGCCAATATCATTGAAACCTACGTCTAAGAGCTCTTATATTAGATTCACTGCGTGACGTTGGGGGTGGGGTACCTCCATAGCCGAAAGCCACCCATATGTCATGGCGACCTGAAGTCGGTGAGTTCCACTGCCCCTCACGATACCTTACTTGATGATTTTATATTTTCTGCATGTAGATTAATATACTGGTGAACTCAAGCTGCCACGCGCTTATTACCGACTTTGGCTCTGCTCGTCGCCTGGCAGGACCGGATCTGGACGCGGAAACAGAGCAGCCCGGGAACCAAACACGGCTCGGGCCACGGCTCGAAGCAACGTTCTGCGACTCCGCCAATACCATAACCCTGACAGGCAACAAATTTACCCTTCGCTGGGCGGCTCCAGAGCTGCTGAACGATGAACCGACTACAAATAAGGTCGATATATGGGCACTGGGGTGGATAGCGTACGAGGTAGTCCTGAATCTGACAGGTGTTCGGGATGGAAATTCACGAACCTATTGACGATCTAGGTTATGACCAACGCCATTCCGTTCGAAGACGTCGCAAAGGAGAGCGTTGTTATCAGAAGGGTTACTCAAGGACACCTTCCATCTATTACTGGGGACGCTCGGATGTCTTTGATGCTGCAGCTTTGCAGCCTTATGTCTGAGTGTTGGAGCACCGATCCCAGCCAACGACCGACAGCCATGGATTGTGTAAAGGCGCTACGTTGGATGGCATGTCATCCTCGCTTGATGTTATAGTTATGCAGCTCACGTACGTATATTGCAGCCGAAGGTCCCGCCAAATCCGAACCGAACCGCAGAATCAATAGTTCCCGAGGCTCGCTCTCCTGGACTTCTACTCCAGCTGGGCGAGATGTACCGACACCAGTGTGACTACGTCAACGCATCAAGACTCTTCACCGAGGCCTTGCAGATCTTTACAGATGCTGCTGACACGACAGGAAGAGCTGATGCTCTGGTGTGTCTGGGCCAACTTCATCACTTTCAGGACAAGAAGGAAGAAGCAATCGCGGCGTACTCCGACGCGCTGAAGATTTTTACCAGCATCGATGACAGACACATGAGAGCCGAGGCTCTACTCGGTCTGGCCCGGGCGTACAAAAGTCAGGACGAGTACGACAAGGCCGCCACTTTCTATTGCGAAGCGCTGAAAATCACTGCGAACACCAATGACAACAGTAGGAGAGCTAGCGCTCTGTTTGGTCTCGCCGAGATACATCGCCTTCGACGCGAATACAGCCAAGCGGTCCCGCTGTACACCGATGCTCTGCGAATGTATACCGACATTGGTGAACGACAAGGAAAAGCCTCTGCCTTGTGGGGCCTGGCTCAGGCGCATCGGCTTCAACATCAGTACGACCAGGCGATCACGTTTTACTCTGATGCACTGCAAATCTATACCGACATTGGCGACAGCCGAGGAAGAGCCTTCGCCCTGATCGGTCTTGCTGATGTCAGTAGTGATCAGGGTCGCCCCAAAGACGCGATCGATCGGTATGAACAAGCCTTAGAAATCTATGAACAGATCGGGGCTTTTAACTCAGCAGCATACGCCTACAAGCGTGCCGCCAAGGCCCGTCAACAAATAGAGCGAGTCGAGGAAACCACGTGATGGTTCACTGGGACGTTTCAAATCCTCAGCAATACACACGTTATATAGATTCTACTTTAATATATCTGTTTCCCAAGGCTTTTGAACAGTGACCGACCTAGCCCCACTCAACAGCAAGTCCAGCAAGAACGCTCGGTGCCACGTGCACGGAGCCAATAACCAGATTTTCCTCCTCCACCACTACCACCGCCGCCGCCGCCGCCGCCTCGCACAGCTAAGCCGCGCAAGCCACCCAGCTCCACATCCCGCGCTCCCTGATGGCGACCTCCAGTTGTCGAAGCATTCGGAGCGAAAGGACCGCGTTTCATAGAAGCTCTTCGGATCCATCCCGTCTCACTCTGAGTTTCTAGGGAGAATAGGTGGGAGCAATTGAGGGTACCTCGTACGCGAGATTCTGTTTTGCGGAACCCACTGCGACCGACAACCACCGTTGGAGTAGTCGATGGAGCGGTCTACGGCTACCTATCGGCATCTGGTACGGCGACCGTTTCGGGAACCGAGATACCTTGAACCGACTTATGTCATCTGGCGACCCTTTCGCACTGGCCAGCTACCAATTTTCTCCAGCGCTGTCAATCCTAGACCAGGTTGGTCAACCTCGCACGGCCGGGAATTTGCGCATTGCACCAAGATGTATGGGGTACCGTCATTATCTCAGATGTCGCCCCATATCCACTTCCATAAAGGCGGCGGTGTCGGTGAAGGACTCGAGGGGTCGCTAAATTCAGTTTGTGTTGTTCAAATTTTCGTTTGTTCCCTCCAATTGATTAGCACTTCAATTAAAAGTACGCGTCAATAGACGTCACTACAGGAACGCGGGGTTTTAATTGTTGGCCATCCGAAGCACGTGAATCCACAGACTCGGAACGGTTTGTTTTGACAGCCCCCGTCCCTTTCTCTTGTTTCGTATTCTCCTTGCCTCCTCCCTTCGCTGATGCGCTGATTAGAGGCTCTCGACTGCTTGCTGTCCCTTAATTCACATCGTATGTACATGTTCATACCGGGCAGGCTCGCGACAGGTCGCTCGACCCGAAGGTTTGCTTCGGCGCGAGTACCATGTACATCGTTCACCAAGCCCTATTCGCATGTTTGCTGCACAACAGCGACGAGATCCTGCGATCTAACATCTGGACATACCCTGGGTCATGTTTTTTGCCCCAGCACCTCAACAGACAGCTCTACATACCGCCCCAACTAGGGCTTCGGCCTCGCGTGGTCAATAATTCTCGAGCGAATATCATTCTCCCCAAATGGGTCCTGTCGCTCACTTTCTAAAAGCAGCGTGCAATAGGACCCGTGATTCCGTACTTGGAGGACAATAAAAGTCACCCAAGGTCAAATCGAGAGAGCGCAGAGCTTTCTCATGGATTGTCGCGGTCGAATCGAAAGGGAACTGAGGAGGCGGGGTTAAGGATATCGAGGCGGACTTAAGGCCGCTGATGAATCAACCATCTCCTAAGGCGCCCGCCAGCTTACTGCCAACTTGCGAACATCATACTTTACAATGACCTCAGTATCACAAGAAGACATAGATTATGCCAACTCTAGTCGATTCGCCGAGTCTGAGCATGGGGAGGGTGGGGCGTCTGGTCGGTACCAACCAAGTGCCAAATTGGTGCGTCCACCCCCATTCACGACAGTAGTCTTACAAGTTCCTGGGCTAATTTCAACGTTAGATAGAGAAGATGGAGCCGTTTGTGAAATGGCGTATCGATCCGTCGTTAATCGAGTTTCCGAAAGACGCCACCGAGTTGCATGGGGGGCACGCCACGGTTTCGCGGGCGCTGTTGAAGACCCCATCCAACAAGAACGGCAATACAGATGAAGCTGGTGCTCGGACAGATGCCGAGCAAAAGGTGGATTCCAAGTCACCGCTTGTCTCCTGCAGCGACCTATCAGGAGGCTCACGAATTGTGATATAACAGCTTGTCGCGGTCAAGAAGTTGAAAGCGACCGCAGATAAGGACGTAGAACGAGTATTGGGGGTAAGAATGTACATCCTTTTGTCGTCATTTATGGCTGTCGACATGAACGTCCTTCCAGTTGACTCTTAGGGAAGCGGGATTCCTGGTCGAACTTTCCCATGAACGCATTATTAAGCTGGAAGGATTTGTTGAAAACCTATCGGAGCGCATAATCTGGTTGGTTTTTCCCTGGGAAGCCAACGGGAATTTGAGGGATTTCATCGCCTCCCAAGATTGGGAAATCCCCGAGCGAATCTGGCTGGTAAGGTCAATCCCTTTCCTTAGATCCACGTCTAAAAGTCCGTAATTCAGATCGGTGACGTGGCCGGAGGTGTGGAATATCTCCACCGCCAACGCCCACCAATATGTCACGGAGACCTCAAGTCGGTGAGTCCCGCTGCCATCGTGATGATACACATGATAAGTTTATATTTTTGTGCCTCAGGTTAATATTTTGGTGACCTCAGACTGTCGCGCGGTAATCACCGACTTTGGCTCTGCTCGTCGCCTTACAGAAGCGGATACCAACGTGGAAACGGAGCAGGTCGGACGGGAACGACAGCCAGCAACACGGCTCGAAGCAACGTTTTCCGCCTCAACCAATACCATAACCCTTACAGGCAGTGAATTTACCCTTCGCTGGGCCGCTCCGGAGCTGCTGAATGACGAGCCGCCGACAGTTAAGGTCGATATATGGGCACTGGGTTGGATAGCGTACGAGGTAGTGTTTGATCTGATGGGTCTCCTGGAGTAAGAACTCACGAGCTGGTGACAATACAGGTCATGACCAACGCTATTCCGTTTGAGGACGTTCTGAAAGATAGCATTGTTATCAAACGGGTCACCCAAGGACACCTTCCATCCATTACTGGCGACGTTCGGATGTCTTTGATGCTGCGGCTTTGCTGCCTTATGTCTGAATGTTGGAGTGCCGATCCCATCCAACGACCAACAGCCATGGAATGCTTAAAGTCGTTACAGTGGATGGTGTGTCGTCCTGTTTCGATGTCAAATCGACGTAACTGACCTATATATTCTGCAGCCAATGATCATTCCAGACCCGAACCGAACCGCAGAATCGATGGTTGCTGAGGCTCGCTCTCCTCAACTTCTGCTCCAGTTGGGCAATATGCATCAAAACCAGGGTGACTACGCCAACGCATCAAAGCTCTACACCGAAGCTATGCGCATCTTTACGGATGCCGCCGATACGAAAGGAAGAGCCGAGACTCTAGATCGTCTTGGGCAGCTTCATTTCCTTCAGGGCAATTACGAGGACGCGGTCGTTTCGTATTCCGATGCTCTGGAGATCGTTACCGATACAGATGACAGAAGAATGAAAGCCTCCGCTTTGCACGGTTTGGCTCAGGCATACAAAAGTCAGCGCAAGTCCAGCGAGGCCACGAAGTTCTACTCCGAGCTGCTGAAAATCAGTACGGACATCAACGACGCCCATCGGAGAGCCCAGGCCTTGTTTGGTTTCGCTGACATGCATCGGGTTCGGGGCGAGTACAGCCAGGCGATCCCTTTTTACACCGAGGCCCTGCAAATCCGCACCGACATTAGCGACCGACAAGGGAGAGCCTCAGTCTTGTGGGGTCTGGCTGAGGTGCATCGGCTTCAAGAACACTACGACCAGGCGATCACGTTCTACTCTGATGCACTGCACATCTACACCGACATCGGTGACAGCCGAGGAAAAGCCTTCGCTCTTATCGGTCTCGCAGGCGTCAGTAGTGCACAGGGTCGGCCGAAAGAAGCAATCGACCTATACGAACAAGCTTCCCAAATTTGCGAACAGATCGGAGCTACTAATCTCACGCCATATGTCTCCAGGCGTACAGCCGAAGCCCTTCAACAAATGGAGCTGAACAAGAACACTGCATGATGGTCACTGGGAGAATGGGACCTCTCGAGATCCACGAAATTCTTGGCATTACACCTGTGATACAGATTGTAGCTATATATATATATATCTGGTTCCCAGCGCTTTCGAACAGTATCTTTCCTCAATACAATTAATCAGTGCCTCCTTCCCCTCACGTTTTCCCCTCGGGGATGCCAGGGAACCCCAGTCAGTTTGAAATGGTGTACTACTAAGTTAAGGTCCCTGTCTGTCTGAATCAAGGAACAGCCCAACACCGGAGCTCAGAGTCAATAGGATCGAGCTGTCTTTTGATGCGTGTGATCTGCGGCCTTTGTCAGATACTCCTGGCCGAGCAGTGACGGAGACATCTCCGAGATGTGAAAGCCTTTCAAAGTCTTGTTATAATAGGAAGATCCGAGGCAAGCTTTGAACCTTCAAGCGGATGGAAAGCTGAACATCCGGCAGCCTCGGTAGGAGGATGATCCGTTCGTAGGACTGGAAGCTATGCATGCCAGACCGGTGCCAGGTAGGGCATGAAACAGAAGCGTGCGTAGGACATGGAATATTTTCGGGACTAGGACAGACATCCGTATTCGACCCATTGGGTATAAGCGGATCGCTCCTATGAGGCGTGCTATTGACTGAGAATTTATATCACGTGCGTCACAGCGAAGCACTAATCTTTATTGTGGGGGTCGCGGGGAGATCAGTCTGAGTGAGAAATCCCTCGCTCGGGGGGTTCATACACGTAAGACAGAACTCGAGGTACCGCCTTGTAGTGCTACCCACACGTACGTAAGAATTTATAAGTAAATATGTGCTCTCATTACGACTAGTGCTGACTCCAGAAATGCCTTATTCCTACTATCGAGGCTATTCCCTTGGCCTCTACTGCTATTTTCACTCGAACAGGCAAGGGCCGTCAAACCAGTATTCTCTGCACGAATTCCCACGTACCTCCACTCTTCTCACCCTTCTCTAGCTTTTTCGCTCGGTCGTCTTGTCTCGTGACTTTCCTTTACCACTTCGATCTGGTGGCTTTCAGCGTTCACCACGCTTTGACCTTTTTCCCCCCACGTATTCGCTTACTGTCGTGCAATGGGGTTGAGCGTGGGTTTCCAGCAATCACGTCGTTACCCTCCAGAGACAGCTCTGCCCTTGCACTCTCCGAAATCGAGTCTTTAAACCTCATGTAAGTGAACAGGAGAGGTCCGGCTAGGTGCCGCTGCTGACTAGCGCTCTGAATCCGCAGTCCCGACGGAGCACTTCGCCGCCGACTCCAAGCACGTTACATGCAGGCTGTCGAGAGGCCCACTACCCACCGTCGTGCCCCCCCACAAGCAAACGCGGTCATATAGTGCTATCATACAGGCCTCCAAGCGCCTCTGCTTGGGGACGCTGACCACCAGAACGACGAGGCACTGAAGCGCCATAGACGTGTTCAAGGATAGTACTCAAGCCTACACCAAGTCGACGATGCGCAGGATCGACCACGAGAGCCTCAAGCTCACCGATGTCATCTTTGTCGAATGCCTCATTAAGAAGTACTCGCGCAAGGCTAGCGGACAGAAGACGCGCTTCCTTGGTCTATTCCTCGAGATACGACGATGCTCATATGTTCTTCAGACAAGCTCTCGTAGGTGAAAAGCGAAAAGCGTGTTGGCTACAGTCCAAGGGCTCCCCGCGACCGCGGCATTATCAATTATCAAGAGGGGTACGTAACTATGGATGTATAAGCGCTATGGCCGGTGCATAGTGCTACTAAGCGACGTTTTTTTTTTTCCTGATGGTTCATCGTACTCTCCCCGCCACACGTCAAGCCTTCGGCGTTCTCTGCGCTCGCCCCGCACAATGGATATCACACACCATCATCGCGTGTCAGCGCTATCATCGCACTACAAACAGGGCCTGGCGCTTAATGGGCAACGCCCCGAAGCCTTCCATCTGCTCCTTTCCCTAAGCGTGCACCATAATTGTGCCTGGCTAACATATCGCCCCACTTTCTCTATTTCTCTGTCGTCGTTGACGTGTCGGTAGCACGCAGAAATGCTCAGACACCTGCACTACCAATCAATGGGAGGAGCTCCTTGCAAGGGAATTCCCGGCGCTTGGAAGCCTCACGGCGGTGCAGGGAGTTTCTACCAGCCGCAAGCGCCCGGCGATTATCGAACCCACCGGCATTCAAATCCTTGCTACGACCGCGATCGAACGCAAGGTCAAGGAGGGCCAGGTCGAACACATCGGTCTTCAATATCTCACGGATGCCTTATGCCTAAGTGCTGGGTGGTCTTGAGGTAAGCCTCAAACGTGCACAGGGCGCGCATTTGCGGGGGTTTGAAGCTTATCTCGCACCCCGTCGGCCCTCAGGACGCGAGGCAGGGCAAGGATTTCCCCCTCGGTTTTCCTTCCCCAACCCGCGGAGACGATTGACAAACGGCGGTAAGCATCCCAGTTTACAGCTGTTTGCATAAATGATGACAGTCAGGGGGAAAAGAAAGTAAAGAAAGAAATAGGGAATGTGTCCCTTTTCGGTTCCGACGGACACCCCAAAATCAGGGTGTGACCGTACCGTCAACCCAATCACGACCTATAGAGTTTAGACTTCGAAGTTCGTAAGTCGCCCGTCATAGGTTTACGTGTGGGATGAAATGCAAGTGGCAAGATTTTCAGTTCGTTGGTGTGGTCTAGGGGTACTCTTGCACGGAAATAGGGGGTTTATTATTTCTCTCGCTACAAGGTGTCGACTCCGCACTTGCTCTATCAGGAGGAATATGATGGATGTTTGGTTGAATAGTGTCACCACGGGCGCGTTTTAAGTGAATCACATTTAGAGCTGAAATGGAGGTAATCGGTGGATGCGGGAAAGACATGGAGACGGTTGGAAGTTGGGTGCGGATTTGGCTGTTGCGGGTGGCGGGTGCCGTCCTCATCCGTTAGCGATACCAATAATAGCAAGTTTCCGTTTTGACCGCGCCGCCAAGGCTATATGTCGTGCTATCTGGACGAGAGAATAAGTACAGAGACGATTGAGAGGGAAGGGCGAGTACTTGACCCTAGATTCTAACGTTTGACGTGACGTCTCTCTTTTCAGGGAAGGGAGCCGGCCAATCTCCCGGTACCGTCACCTCTCAACTTCTTTTCCTTTTTTTTCCTGACTGTCATCATTTATGCAAACAGCTGAATGAAACACAAACGAGCGAGCGTCGTGTTAGCGGTGATAGCCCATGTGATTGGGTCGCTGTCCGGCCCAATGTACTCCCCGTGGACATCATGAACGCCGAGATAATCAGTACAGAATGTTCCACTGTTGACGTAGCCAATGAGCGTTTTTCACGAACCACGCAGTGCACCTGCTTCTATGCTCGGCATCACCCTTTACGATATTCATGGAAGGTTAGACAAAGCCTATACTCGCGATCGGTCCCTCTATAAATAGGAGCATGAGCTCGCCCCTCATTCGAAGTCCGCGATCGAGGTTTTTAATGTCGGTGATCAAATCCCTTCTCGCCGCCTTATTCAATTGAGGTTGCGCTCGATCACACGGCCAGCCAAGAAATTTGTGATTTCGTCGAATTTCAAGAGTTTTCCACCGTCCGTAGGGGTTTGGTGAACAATGCAACATGTCGACCAGCATAAAGGCTCTGAATTTTCTCGATCCATGGCAAGATGACCATCGC
>WSTX01000040.1:0-29740 GCA_019633405.1 Tulasnella sp. 408 | reverse complement strand
CTACCCTGGGAAAGCAACGGAAATGTCCGAGAGTTTTTGCAATCAGGGGAATGGGACATCCCTGAACGGATTTCTCTAGTGGGTTCCTCTACAGCTTCATATGGCATTATATCCCAAGACTTTTTTTTTTGGCTCCCTAGATCCGAGATACGGCAAGAGGGGTGGAGTACTTACATAGCCGCGACCCTCCGATTTGCCATGGCGACCTCAAGTCTGTAAGTCCAGACGGATCTCGTTATAGAAAATCTCGCTTAATACGACCGCGACGTAGCTCAACATTCTCGTAAACTCCTCTTACCGCGCGGTTATTACCGATTTCGGGTCAGCGCGTATTAGAGAGAAAGTTGCGTCAGGGGAAAGAGAAATTCAACTTGTTAACGATGGCAGAGCTGCGGGGTGGACCGCACCTGAGGTCAAATTCAACCCTTCCACTCGGGAGCTCACCTTAACCGGACCTGGATTCTCTCTTCGATGGACGGCTCCCGAGGTGTTGGCCGGTGAGGAGCAGGATCTGCCAAGCGACATGTGGGCGATCGGGTGGATCTGCTGGGAAGTGAGTACACCCTGGGTTGATCGATATCCAGGTTCCTGTCGCTTATCTCGACGCCTACATTTCAGATCGTGACGGGTAGAATTCCATTCGAGGAGCTGAACAGGGAGTCAGCCATCGTAATGCGCACGATCAAGGGGAACTTGCCAGCCATTCGAGCTGATACCGACCTATCTCATGTTCTCAAGCTTTGCGGGCTGATATCAGAATGCTGGGACTTGGAAGCAGTGAAGCGGATAGACGCTTCGGCCTTTCAACGAAGGGTTCACGTGATGGTGAGTACTCGAACGCAAAGTGGCGGCTTCGCTTCTGAAGGAAGTTCCTTGTTCAAGCCTTCGGCGATTCCTTCAGGCTCTGCCCTTGGCGGTCAGAAAACGCGATCCGCACGCCTCCTCATCGAGCTGGGCCAAATGTATCACGTTCAGGACAGCTTCTCAAAGTCCATGGATTGCTATCAGTCGGCCGTAGAAGTTGCAACCCGAACGGGGGATGAGGCTATGAAGGGGCATGCATTGAACCGTCTTGGGCATCTCTATCATCTTCAGGGAAGGCAAAGCGAAGCGGAACAGGCATTGATTGAAGCTCGCGACATTCACTCTCGCATCGGCCACAATCAAGGTGTCGCAAATGACTTGAGAAATCTGGGAGACGTTTATCAGGTTGAATCCAAGAATTGTGAGGCGGAAAAGGTGCTCATGGAAGCCTATGAGATGTCCTCTCGTATCGGAGAGATTGGTAGTGCCGCACAAGCGTTAATGTCTCTAGGACATACTTATTCAGCTTGTTCAATGAATCTGGAAGCGGAGGGGGCGTTGGTGAAAGCCTCTGAGATGCTTTCCGGAGTTGGCGACGACCTAGGCGCGGCAAACGCGTTGGACGGTCTGGGAGAGGTTTACCGGGCTCAGTCAAAGTATGGAGAAGCGGAGAAGACGCTCATGGAAGCCCACGAGATCTACACTCGCATAGGCAACGATATGGGTGCTGCAAACACGTTGGTCGGTCTGGGAGAGATTCACCGGGCTCAGTCGAAGTATGACGAAGCGGAGAAGACGTTCATGGAAGCCAACGAGATCCACTCTCGCATCGACAACCACTTGGGTGCCGCAAACGCGTTGGTCGGTCTGGGAGATATATACCGGGCTCAGTCGAAGCGTGGTGAAGCGGAGAAGACGCTCATGGAAGCTCACGAGATCCACACTCGGATCGGCAACCATATGGGTGCCGCAAATGCGTTGGACGGTCTGGGAGAGATTTACCGGGCTCAGTCAAAGCATGTCCAAGCGGAGAGGGCGTTCATGGAAGCCCACGAGATGCACTCTCGCATCGGCAACCAGATGGGTGCCGCAAACGCGTTGGACGGTCTGGGAGCGGTTTACTGGGCTCAGTCAAAGCATGGCGAAGCGGAGAAGGCGTTCATTGAAGCCCACGAGATCCACTCCCGCATAGGTCACCAGATGGGTGCTGCAAACGCGGTGGACGGTCTGGGAGAGATTTACCGGGCGCAGTCAAAGCATGGCGAAGCGGAGAAGGCGTTCATGGAAGCCCACGAGATCCACTCTCGCATCGGCAACCATGTTGGTGCCATAAAGGCTTTGATAGGTCTCGGAAATTCCTATCGAGCCCAGTCGAGGAGCCGAGAGGCTGAGAAGGCCTTCAAAGACGCCTCCAAGATCCTGCCCCTAGTTGACAATCACCTCACCACCGGAAACACGTTTCGTAGCCTTGGAATGCTTTATCAAGAGCAATGCAGATACTACGAAGCCGAGGTGTCCTTCCGTCAAGCACTTGCCGCCTACGATCGTGCGGACGACGCCGACAGTAAATCTGGAATGCTCTCCACCCTCGGGTTGCTCTACCATGAACAAGATCGATACCTTGAAGCCGAGGAAGCTGTCGCTGAAGCCCTTGCCATTTGGATTAGCCTCGGCGACGAAGAAGGTCAAGCGGCTGCCTACTTGGTTTTGGCGGACATCTTCGAGTCTCAATCAAGACACGCGGAAGGGATGGCTGCCCTAATCCAAGCGGAAGCGGTACTCGCCCGCACCGGTCAAGATGCGCTTCACGCCGCGACTTTGCTTCAGCTCGGCAATATTCACGCGAAGCAGGGCATGTCTGCCGAAGCAGAGGAGTATTACCGCCACGCTCAAGCCATATTCTCGAGTGTGGAGGACGCCCATGGTAAAGCAGGCGTGTTGCTTGGTCTTGGCGTTCTGTACAACCGGCAGGGTCGACGTGGCGAAGCGGAGGAGTGCTTCGCTCAGGCGCGAGTCGCCTTCGCGATGGCCGCCGACGAGGACGGTGAAGCAGAGGCCTTGGACAGGTTGATGGACGTGTACGTCTTACAACGCAAGTTGGGAGATGCGAAAGTGGCTTGCATGGAAGCTTGCGAAATGTACGCGAAAAGGGGTCAGCCCATGAGTGAGAGGTGTGCGAAGGTTTGGGCGCTGCTTCGGCGTCTAGAGGAGCGTCCGTTGGGATCGTTGCTTGCAAGCTTAAGGGTTTCCGAGTCCTAAACGTCAGTGGCTTGTGATCAGATTTGGTGATTTTAGGTCGATAGATTGGCGCGTTCTGTATCGTGGTTGCTCACCGGGGACGCTCCCTAGATACTGCTTCCGGCCTTGCGTGATTTCCGTGGACTATCTCGAACTCACCTCCATTCACCCTACCCCCAACCAGGTATGATGGTTGCAAGCTTATCCAAAGTGCTCCGGGCACGTCTCCTGTTTGCGTGGTGCCGTTTGTCGCCTGTAATTTACGTGTCTTCCCCTGTGTATGCGGTTGTCCTCTCGTGGCCCCTTATGGAACAAATAGTGTTTGAATGAGAGGGCTCTCCCCTGGTGTTGGCTCTCGGCTTGTGACACGATCAATTGATTTCAGGGTTATCTCAACGAGGAAATAATTCAATTGAATTCTCCGCCTTCGTGAGGGGCGTTTGTCCAATTCAATCGGGACAAGGCATTTCACGTGAAACCCCCAAAACCCTCCCAGCGGAAAGGTGAATGTGCTGGTTGCAAGAAAGGAGTGTGCAAGCATTTCCTCTTATAGTCTCGGCTGCCGACTTTGATCAATCTGACTTTTTATACGCGTCATACCCGACGAAATAAGATATATACAGATCACGTATCAATACCTCCTGTGCGTATACGGGGTCGCCCTGGGTGTCTTTCGGCGGAGGTGCAGGCATGCTATAGACGAGAAGCTGAAAGACATCGCGTTTATCCATTTCAGATAATCATGGCGCATCAATTCGGTTGATATGTATTTTGTTAGAGGAGAAGAGGAGGCGGGTCATAAAACCACGACTTCGACAAGAACGGAGGGGCTGCCAGCTTGGGGGGGTCGAACCACCGCTTGGAGATGTTTGGTCGGTCAGGCTCTTAAGCCCCTGTAACGCGCCATACCGCTGCTTTCCTTCCTTCTTCCAACCACCACCCTTCCTCCCACCACCAGGAAAGCGCAGGTCCCCCAACATAGTAGATGGTGTCTTTCTCAAGAGGTATGGAGTGGCTGGTTGCTCAGCCGGGTTAGTAGGTGGTTAGGAGGTGAGCTGGGTTCGACGCCTACAGCTGCCTGGATCGGGACGGTCGACACTGACGTGTTCTTGGATCGTTTAGAACCTTGGGAGAACTTTGTAGGACCTTGGGCTTATTGATGGAGAGGGGCGATTGGGTGTAGGTTGAACGGCAGGTGCGACGTGGCTCGTTCGGTCAAGACTGCAATCTGAACTTTTGACTCACTAGGCCCAACGCGGAAGACGAGTCCACGAGAAACGGGAGAAACTTGAGCCCTATTGGTTGATGAACGAGGTACGTCGTGGTCCGCCATTGGAGGCGTCGCCGCCTGTCTGACCTGACCTTGGGACGACAGCACACAACTCCATAAAACTTTAAAATCGCGCGATCCGAGCAGTCTATGACGAAGAAGATGAGGAGAACTTGGACACTGATTGGCTACGAATGAGGTACGCCGTTGTCTGCTTTGAAGAGTTGGCTCAACGCTGACTCACCTTTGGGGCTACAGCGCGCAGCTCGCAGACTGCTCGAGATCCCGGTTTGGTCCACTTCCTAATAGGAGACTCCTGTCCGATGAAACGGGGTCTCCTTGTGCCAGTCACGACATCCCAGGTAGGCCACTGCACCATACTACAATCGATGCTGAGACCAATGCTGACGACTCGATCAGGCATTTATAAATGGGTGCCATCCGTCGTCACTGGTACATGTGATTGTCCCAACGGTATGTGTCATAGAGGGTTCGGCACCCTCGATGGGTCTGGGTTATGCGGTTCCTTTGAACGGCGCAAGTGGGACGTGCGCTGTATCGGGGAGGTTGTCCGCGAACCTTAACAATCCCAGGTGGACCATTGGCGGAGAGTACGCCGCACGGGCAACCGTGAACCCGAAATCCGTTAAGAAGGCCTCCGGTATGATGGGGCTCGAAGTCGTAACGCGGGCCTCCTCGTCGGTGAGCCCTGGTAACGTTCTCCGACTTGTTTCGGGAACGGCTAGACCGCGTGCGCGCATGTATATACTCAGAAATAAATGATATTAGTATCGTAAGATTGAATGTTCTAGATGAAACCCGTGTCAACTCGAAAGATGGCCCGTCCAAACAGATAGATGGAGGCCGCACGCCAACCGCCATCACGTCCGGACGACACCATACTTAATCTTCAGTATTTAAGAGGCGTGTGAGTCCCAAAAGACTTTGGGTTGCCCACCTCGGGCGTGCACAAGCCAAGTGAAAGTCCCATTCAGGGGTTCAGTCAATGGACACATTTACCAAGAATACATGTCAAAGAGAGTGGAATAGTGCTATCGCCCAAGAGTCGACTTTGGCTCATAAAGACCACCTCCAATTCTCTCCAATCTTGCCAACCCCTGCCTCACCACGATGCCCGTTTCAAAATCTTCCGATCCATCTTCTATCATTTGAAATGCTGTACACCGAAGGTCCTGCAGGGAGTCGGTTTGATCGATTAGTGCATCGAAGCTAGAAATTGGGAAGAACGTGCCCTACCGTCTCGTTCGTCGGTTCAAAGCCAGGAACTTGGCGAGCTTCATCTTGTGTCAGAGGGCGTAATGGAATGTCTAATGGTCTGCATTGTCCATAGTACAGCACATTATTATTGGCCCCAATTCCAAAGAGGTATAAAATCTGAGGTTCTTGGGAATTGAAGTGCCTTGTGGGGTTGAAGTTGGTTTCCCCAATAATATATCCATAGTCATCTCCTTCATCGTCGAATATAATTTTCCGGCGCCGGAGGACCTCGACATCACCAACATCGACCCCAAGCCCCTAGATAGAAGCGGAAGTCATGTAAGACTGGGCGGGAGAGTCGTTTGCCTGAACTTACCCTGGCGGCGTCATCGGCCACCATAGTTTGCCTGACCTTGAACGGTAACGCTGACTCCATTAAGGAGGTCATGGCCGTTAGAAGAAACGGTTTGACACGCTCAGGCGGTTCTCGTCTTATATGGCTTGGGTGCGCGCTCTTGTTGGTGTGCGACTGAATATGCAGTAGGTGCGGGTCGCCCCGAGTGTGGGTTAGTACAGAGGTGGATACAATGCAACGTCGAAGAAGACGTCTCCGATGAAGCACTCACGTCCATGCGTTTTCCTATCATAATGCTCAGGGATGTGTAGTTAAAGTATGAATGGAGTGAGATGTCTGGGAGGGGACTGGGCGAGGTGGAGAATTAAACGAGCAAGATCGACCTTTACATAAAGGGACGGGCTCCTGCGGCGACCTTGGACATTATCACAACATTGATTTTGTTCGTCGGCCGATCACCCCTCCTTTACGAGTTAAATTCGCTCAACGTCGCTATTCGAGCCTGGCTCGCATTCTTCAAAATTCGTCAGCGAGGAAGCGACTGTCTGCTGAAGCTTTCCCCAGGGGCACTGAATAGTGTCGTGCGTCGCCGCGGGCGGTGATCCATGTTGGGCCTTTTCATGCTCTCCCGTCGTGTATTTAAGTCTGGTCCGCTCGACAGTATCTGCGCCCGAAGTATTCGCCTCCACGAGTATCTGTACCTTGTCGCCCACCCAGTCGTCAGTGTCGACTCATTGCATGTCCTCACCGATCTCCTCAACCGGGAGATTCCGAGCGGCTAGCCTCAACCGTCTGTTCTTGTGAGTCTCGACGATCGTGCATTCTCACCGAGAATATGGACATCGCTACCAAAGCATGTCTTGGGCTCAATGCCATTATTTTTGTGAGTCCACTACGATACTGACCGATAACTTGTTTGGGGCTAGACGCTTACGCTGCCCATGTAGGAGTTTCCGGCCTGAAGCGTTTCACGAAAGTCAGTTTCGTCTCACACTACACCATTCAGTGCCAATTTAAGCCTGATTTTGCTAGCGAATGGACAACACGAGATCACCAAAGAAAGAAGACGGGATGCTTCCCGCCTCAGATTACCGTCTTCCCGTTCCTTCTTCCAACCTACCCACGAGAACAGCGACACAGGTGAACACCATACTCCTCGCTAGACCAGCTCCCACCACCGTCCTGTGGACAATCCATCATGGGCCTGACGGATCCGTTGATCAGCTGAGCCTACAACTCTCGCCAGAAATCCAACGCTTTGGCCGTAAAGGGGGAGCACTTAAAGGATGCAGGAACGAACAAAACGCAACGATAAAGGTGAGAAGATCAAGCTCGGAAAGCGACCGCACCTGAAGAAGAGGACGGCTTGCGGCGCAGAAGGATAAGCCGTTCGAGACCATGTTGCCCGCCCAGAACATCCTTCAACATTGTCATCACATCACTATTTCATGGAAGAGGAGATGAAGATACGTTCGGCAAGCTTTGCCTTGGCTTCAAAGCTCTGGGGGAGATATAACATCCGTAAGTCATCACCCAAAGTTGCGTTCTTCGTCCCATCGTGTTCTATCAGGCTTGCTTTTCTAGCTATCACTCGTACGCGTCCCGCCATTACTTCCAACACCCATCATGCAGACGGAAACCAGCCCTTGGGAAGGCCATGAATGGACGTGTTACTGGATTCTTCCTGGCCAAGAGCTTTGCCGGCAGTGCGTTGGTTCGGCGCCGTCGCCGTTGGAGGGGGCTGAAGCGCACCCTAAGATCCGATCTCCCTGAACGGCTGAGTTCGAATCATGAGGAGGCAGAAAACAAGTGATGTAGTGGGAGAAGGATTCGAGGTCTTTCGCAGGTTATGTGCCGGACTCTGTATCGTTTGGTGGAGTTATAATTACTTGCCTGTTATTGATTCACGTCAACGCTTTGTGGACGGAAACTCAATCAACCGCTTACCCGAAAATTGATTTCATTCGTAACCCCAATGTCGCTCTCTGCTCCACGGCGAAAATCATCTTCAGGAAACGAGCGTCCTGTGACGCGAAGAATTCACTTTCTAGGTCTCTGAGTATCTGACGCACTCGCAAATGCGGTAGGATGTTGTAAAATAGCATCGCGAAAAGGTCCAAAAAAACTATATTCGCAAGACGAGACAAAAAGTACGACTGGGCGTTATTAAACATTAACTATTCTTCTTCAGTGACCCGGTCCAGCTTCCTCTTTCCTCGGCCCATTCCGAATCCAAGGGTGGGCTGCGAAGAACCAGCCTCTGAAGACCCGTCGAACTTTGGCGTCGGTGAAGAAGGAGTAGTGGGTGGGCGCCGATGAGTACGTTTAGCAGTATGGATCGACAAGAAAAAGTCAAACAAGGATGTCAGATGAGTGCGCGAAGGACGGACTGATTACACATACCGGACTCCGATCCATAGCTGCGGCAATCCCGTTCGAGGTCGCCCCGTTAGTTAGACTGTTTGACAATGGAGGTGGGGCTGGAGCTGGAGCTGGAGCTGGAGCTGGTTCTGGTGCTGGTTCTGGTGCTGGTTCTAGTGCTGGTGCTGGTGCTGGTGCTGGTGTTGATGCTGGCGCTGGCGCTGGCTCTGGTGCTGGTTCTGGGAGAGCTGGAGCTTCAACGATTGAGTCGGTAAGAATGTCCCAGTCTCCCTTTACAGAAAGAACGCAATATAATCCGAGAGACAGTGTTGGTGGAGGACACGCGTTGCTGAACAGAGTACCACTCACAGGCAATAACGGGGCGGACGTATAAGAAGGTAAGATCTCCTCCTCCTCTTCGCGCTTCTCAGTGGAAGCCTCAACTGTTGATCCGGAGAGGTCGTTTGGGTCCATCGTCTACTCCGTACAACGTCAGCAGCGAACCTCTGACAAGCCTACGCGGCGATCTACTCACCGCCAGATCATGTTCGCCCAGCAAAGCGAGATCTGCAGACGGTTGGACTATCTCCAGTGAGCCGTCCTCGGAGCTCGGTTTGGCACTCGGTGCGGCTTCACACCGGAGCAAGGATAGTCGGGTGTCGGTACCAGGTGACCCCGCGCATTGGACAAACAGGATCGGCACGCAATCCAGTCGACCATCCTGAGCCGAGAATCTTCTTAGGACCTACACCATAGCCATTCGTCAGACTTTGTAACATGATCGATTGGATCCCTGAGGCTTACCTTTGGGCTCAACGCGCCCTTCTCTGCTTCCGATATCTCAGGGAGGACTAAGGTCGGCCTAACGGCACAACCATGATAAAAACACGTCGACTTCCCTGCGACAATGACGTGTACATATGGGATTCTCAAAGCCCTGCTGTTGTTGGCAGGGATCGAGTCCATGAATTTCTGGCCGAGAAGGTAAGCCGTGTGGCCATCCGGGGAGAACCGAATGGCGTGCGTAGGACACGCCACAACTGACTCCGGAGTTACTTGAAAACCCTATATATGGTTCGAAACCGGGCGTTACACTCTGCAGGATAGAGGATTTGCCGGAATCAACTCACGCGTGCGGTTTCCAACCGAGCAAGGTCCGTTTGGAAGGTTCGGCTCATCCCGGGATAAACAGGTCGGAGACGCTCCAGCGAGAAAGGCTTGAAAGCGATAGGGAAGTTTGGGGGACTATTGATGGGGGGCAGACTCGGTAGGGAACCTAGTAGAGAAAGCCGAGCCTAACCAGATGCGAGAGGGATAGCGTCAGAACAGTCCTATGAGATGCCGCAATATGGCCCACCTTGTGCTCGGTTGAGGGATTAGATATCGGGGCAAGAGCACTGTGAAAGTATGGAGCACGATCGGGGGGTGGTTGGGTGGTCGCCATTCCCCTTGCGAGTCCTCAGCACACCCGTCATCGCACCTTTTACAGACTGGAAGCTGCCCCAACCGATCGTCGCCCGCTCCCCAAGGCGGATGAGACCAAGATATAATTGGATCTGGGCCTGATGTTTGAGTGATGGATCACAGTATGTTGGGAAACCGAGCTTCGCCGAGCCCATGCCAAGCATGCGGAGGATCAACAGGGAAAGAGCTCCTGTGAGGAATATTGGGTTGACAGGCTCTCATCACACAATTCACAAGAGCGCTCAAAAAAGTCTTCAGAAGCGTTGGGTCCTTTATTTCCGCCGGTGGATAGCGTCCCCTTTCGCAAAGATATCGATATATCGACTTCTTATGACAGGGAACGAGCAGGATGAGACGCCCGGCACCGGCAACACCAGATGGCCGATGGAAACCTTGATAAGTTTTTTGGCAGTTTGTGGAGCCTACAGTACGCCCGAGTGAAAAGAGCGAGTAGCGGAGCGAGCAGGCCGCCGCACTCAAAGAAGACCTGTCCCTGACCGGTCAAACCGCTTCGCGCTGAAAGAACAGCCCTTCATTAATTCCCAAATCGTACTAATTGAGTGACGATGATCGCATAGCAGCGGGTCGTACAAAAGGAGAATATATGGCGCCGGGCTTTTGCGGCAGCAAGCAGGCAACTGCGAGCGGTCTTAGGCTGCTCACCGCGTTCAGAGGTCTTATTACACGAATGGAAGGAGGCGAATATCAGGCGCGTAGAGTTACGTAGAAAGAGCTTAGAACCATCCGAAGGAGTTTTGAGAGTGGGCACTTATGGAGCTGGAGGTGTGGTGCAGTCTTAAGATTTTGCAACTGCTTTCCTTATCAAGTGACGTATCATCCTAAGTACGCTGCAAGCACATCTTCTCAGTTCTTCGACATCTTCAAGTAGCTAAAAGGTTGCTACGAGGACGAAATTCAGAGGGGTGCACCAAACGAGTAAATATATATTATTCTGGGTATATCCATGCGCGTACGCGGTCTAGCCGTTCCCGAAACGAGCCGGAGAACGTTACCAGGGCTCACCAACGAGGAGGCCCGCGTTACGACTTCGAGCCCCATCATACCGGAGGCCTTCTTAACGGATTTCGGGTTCACGGTTGCCCGTGCGGCGTACTCTCCGCCAATGGTCCACCTGGGATTGTTAAGGCCCGCGGACAACCTCCCCGATACAGCGCACGTCCCACTTGCGCCGTTCAAAGGAACCGCATAACCCAGACCCATCGAGGGTGCCGAACCCTCTATAACACATACCGTTGGGACAATCACATGTACCAGTGACGACGGATGGCACCCATTTATAAATGCCTTAACGAGTAGTCAGCGTCAGTCTCAGCATCGATTGTAGTATGGTGCAGTGGCCTACCTGGGATGTCGTGGCTGGCACAAGAAGACCCCGTTTCATCGGACAGGAGTCTCCTATTAGGAAGTGGACCAAATCGGGATCTCGAGCAGTCTGCGAGCTGCGCGCTGTCGCCCCAGAAGTGAGTCAGCGTCGAGCCAACTCTTCAAAGCAGACAACGGCGTACCTCATTCGTATCCGATCAGTGTCCAAGTTCTCCTCATCTTCTTCGTAATAGACTGCTCGGATCGCGCGATTTTAAAGTTTTATGGAGCTGTGTGCTGTCGTCCCAAGGTCAGGTCAGACAGGCGGCGACGCCTCCAATGGCGGACCACGACGTACCTCGTTCATCGACTACTAGCACACAATTCTCTCCTATCCCTGCTAATTCATCTCCCGCATTAGGCAGCAGCGTCTCTAATCGCCCACAAGGTCAGATCGCAGTCTCGACTGGACAAGCGAGCAACGTCGCACCTGCCATTCAACCAAAGCCCTCCAGTCGCCCATCTCCATAAACAAGCCCTGTATTCTACCTAAACTTCCAGCCTTCTGAGCTTCTAAGCGATCCAAGTGCACGTCAGTGTCGAGCGTCACGGTCCAGCATGCAACTCGGCTCACCTGCCAACCACCTGCTAACCGATCTTAGAGACCACCTACTCCGTACCGCTCCACATGGAGCAGCGTCTGCTCCGCGGTGGAGGCTGCGTTGACCTGGAAGAGGGAGGGATGGGTGGTTGTTGGAAGGAAGGAAGGAAAGCAGCGTCACGGCGCGTTACAGGGGCTTAAGAGTTTCGACTGACCAAACAGCTCCAAGCCACCGCTAAGTCCGCCATGCCGACCGACCCCTGCAGTCCCTCCGTTTTGTCAAAGTCGTGACTGTATCACCCACTTCTCCTTTGCGACGGCATACGTTGCGGTCGGATCTTTATGCTATAATGGTCTGGCGTCGATGAAAGGGGTACCTTGCAGGTTTCTTGCAGCGGCGCCCATCGCCTCGCACCTCCATTCCCAAAGACGCCCAGCGCGATTTTGTATACCTATAAGAAATGATGACATGTAACTTTTATCCTATTCCGCAGATATGAGTATGGGGAGACTATGAGAGTGTGAAAACCGAGAATCAACGCAGACCACGGCCGCACACGCTCATTGGGATAGCGCTAGCGGCTGGCATCGGGACAATATGCGGCCCTGAGACATTTTCAGGAGGTCTATTCGATCTTGCAGACATAAATAGGTACAGGGTCTATGATCAAGGTCAAAGATCTTGTTGTAATGGAGGATGGGCCATTCCTATCTTCTGATAGCAAGCAAGTTCCACCACCTGCAAGCCTTCCACCAACCGCCAACCACGAACGACCGACATAAAGGAAGGGCATCTGGACGAATATCACGCTATTTGAGAGCTGAGGGCCGATCGTCGCAAACACAAGCCTGAATAGAAACTCGATATGTGACTACCAATTAACAATTTCTTCGGAGTGCTACAGCTGTTGTCAAGAAGCCTTAACAGCCATCGACAAATCCTGCACACTTTCCTTGCATCAATCATCGATCCTCCATGTCCATGGTTTCCAACTATCGATAATTATGAGGGGGAGTGCTTCCTAACCTCTAGCCATGGCAATCCGGATCCCGGGGATCGTTAGGGCGAGTTGAAGGATACTGATAACAACGAACTTACCTCCCCCGAAATTAGTATCAGTCTGCAACGGAGACTACGGGATCGTGTGGTCGATTCTTTGTCATGCGCCATCAATCCGTTCAAAGCTTATATTCATTTCTATTGCTCTAAGCCAACAGGTGGTAAAATACTAATATGCATTCATTCACTTCTGAATATATACATGCACGCACGCGGTCTAGCCGTTCCCGCAACAAGTCGGAGAACGTTACCAGGGCTCACCAACGGGGAGGCCCGCGTTACGACTTCGAGCCCCATCATACCGGAGGCCTTCTTAACGGATTTCGGGTTCACGGTTGCCCGTGCGGCGTACTCTCCGCCAATGGTCCACCTGGGATTGTTGAGGTTCGCGGACAACCTCCCCGATACAGCGCACGTCCCACTTGCGCCGTTCAAAGGAACCGCATAACCCAGACCCATCGAGGGTGCCGAACCCTCTATGACACATACCGCTAGGACAATCACATGTACCAGCGACGACGGATGGCACCCATCTATAAATGCCTGATCGAGTCGTCAGCGTCGGTCTCAGCATCGATTCATGGTGCAGTGGCCTACCTGGAATGTCGTGACCGGCACAAGGAGACCCCGTTTCATCGGACAGGAGTCTCCTACTGGGAAGTGGACCAAATCGGGATCTCGAGCAGTCTGCGAGCTGCGCGCTGTCGGCCCAAAGTGAGTCAGCGTCGAGCCAACTCTTCAAAGCAGACAGCGGCGTACCTCAGTCCTATACATTCAATGCCCAAGTTCTCCTTATCTTATTCGTCATAGAATACTCGGATCGCTCGATTATAAAGTTCTATGGAGCTGTGCGCTGTTGCGCCAACCTAAGATCAGACAGGCGGCGACGCGTTCAATGGCGGACCACGACGCACCTCGTTCATCCGCCAAAAGGGCTCGAGTTTCTCCCGTCTCTCGTGGACTCGTCTTCCGCGTTGGGCCTAGTGAGTCAAAAGTTCAGATTGCAGTCTTGACCGAACGAGCCACGTCGCACCTGCCGTTCAACCTACACCCAGTCGCCCGTCTCCATCAATGAGTCCAAGGACCTACGAGATTCTCCTAAGGTTCTAACCCATCCAAGAACACGTCAGTATCGACCGTCCCAGTCCAGGCAGCTGTAGGCGTCGAACCCAGCTCACCTCCTAACCATCTGCTAACTCGGCTGAGCAACCAGCTACTCCATACCTCCTGAGGAAGGCACCATCTACTCTGTTGCGGGATCTGTGCTTCCCTGGGGGAGGGAGGAACGGTGGTGGTTGGAAGAAGGAAGGAAAGCAGGGGTACGGCGCGTTACAGGGGCTTAAGAATCTGACCGACCAAACATCTCCAAGCCGTAGTTCGGCCCCAAGCTGGCAGTCCCTCCGTTCTTGTCGAAGCCGTCGTTGTATAACCCACCTCTCCTTCTGTAACAGAATACATATCAACCGAATTGGTGCGCCATGATGATCTGGAGTGGATGAACGCGATGTCTTTCAGCTTCTCGTAGAGCCCCGACAGCTCCGCCGAAACACACTCAGTGCGACCCCGTATACACACATAAAGGTATTGATACATGATCTGTATCTTATTTCGTGGGCTATGAGGGGCAAAAAGTGTGTTTTGAAGCTGCCTGTGGAAGGGAAGTGTGTGTCGAATTGCAAACTGAGAATCAGGACAGCACTGGGCCCGGCTCGCTTGAATCGATTGACCGCGAAAGGCAAGATGAAAGCGGGGTCACCACGAGCGGACCTATATGAGAGTAGCGAGGCAGACCGTCGAGCAGGAGAGGCTTCATTAGATAGTCTAGCGTTGGTCGTACGTAGCGGGAACGGATATGTATGCGTAAGGTGAATCTCGGTATAACAACCTGCGTATACCAAGGTTGGCCTGAGGGAGATGTACACCGACTTTATTGGCACAACTACATCTAACAACAGACTATCTAATGCGTACGCGGTCTAGCCACTCCCCTGATACCATCAGGATAGCGTTACCAGAACCCACCACGAGGAGGCCCGCGTTCCGGCTTCGAGTTCCAAAAAGGTTGACAACGTATTCGAGCCTAGCCCGAACCCGTCGTGTCATCTTGCCGTCGAGAACATGCATCGTAGGATGCCCAGCACCAAGCCGGATCCTCGGGCAGAGCGGACAAGCGAAACCGAACCAAAAAAAACATTATCGACGGGCAGCGTAGGGCAACCTTTCGCAAGGTGCCGCTGGGGCAAGCGTGCGTGCCTAAAAGAAGGCCGATCGAACCCACACCCAGCAATAGAAGAACACACCGAGGCCGGCGAAAACGACCCCAGGGACGGTTCTCGGGAGTTCACTGTCACCATTACCGGTCGACAGCCAGAGGGGTTCGTCCAGCAGACGAGGCCTCAGAAACCATAAAACCCTTGATTGTAGCCGCGAATTGAGCCTAAGCCATGACCAGGGGCAACTGCATGAGGGAAGGGTGCGTTAGACGACGATGGAAGCACGCGAGAGCTGAGGGAGGTCACTGACCAAACAACCTAGCGATGGCCGCAGTGTTGGTGTCGAGGGTCCTGTAGATCGGAGTGCACAGCGTCTTGAGGAATGCCTTCGCTGTACAGGAGTTGATTAGTGAGCATCAGAAAGCGCGAAGGCCGTGCAGACGAAGGGGGCAGACTCGCTTTCCTTGCATGGTGAGAGGCTGGTGATGGTCGGTTGAAAAGAGAATGCGGGCGGACTTAACTCTACGCCCGCTGAGTCAGCCGCCCCCTATTTCCCACCCACCTGCCGTTCTGTGCGGTGAAATGCCCCATGCGAGCCACTTCCTGTATGAAGTTTGGTTTGGTAAATGTGTGATAGTGACAATTGTTCCTAAAACGGCTGCTTTGGCGTCATCACGTTCGAAGTCTTCTTGCTTAACACCACGTAGGCCAGATGACCCGACCATCTTGCCGTCGCCCGAACAAGAAACAAATGCTGCTTTGCACCCACGTAACCCTCCCAGTCTCTCATGGTCCTTCAAGGAAGGCTCTTCTTTGATATTTGGTTGGATAACTTTCGCGGAAGCTTGTCACAGCCCAAAGAGGGTGTCCGACTCGACTCACGCGTCGCCAATACCTGCAGAGGCTGGTGTTTCTGTCCTCGTATGAATTCAAGACTCTCGTCTTAAAGGGTTCCTCAGTCACGTCCCTCTATTTTGGGACTGGCTTTCTCGTCCCAACGGGATGCTCTGAAAACGAACCGGCCCACGATTGGAAGGGCAAAGGTGAGAATCTACAATTCCGTGCAAATGGATAGCAACGCAAGACTTTCTAATCAAGCTACTCCCGTCTCATCAGCGAAGGCAAAGAAGATAGGGCACCGTGACATTGTTGGGAAGATATCCTACTGGCAATTCGATCGGGGGTGCTGTCATCCGTGTCCCAACGCTTCCGTTAGTCCTTCAAGTCCACCTCTGAACCATCGTTGAGACATGCCTGATTGAAAGGCCTATAATCATTTCCAACTTCAGCTTTGATTCCATTGGCGCTCTACGTTCAGAATCCCACACGTTCGGAGCAAAAGTTCGACGCAATTGCCATCGCGTACATATCTTCGGCCCACGCAACGAAACAGCAGTGAAGGAACGAGACACAAAGATCGAGACATTCAAGTCAAACGAAGACAAGACTTTCAACAGCAAACGATAAAAAATACTAGACGGCGATGCTTCGAATGGTATAGCAGGGTGCTGAGTGGGTGGAAGAATGGCATGGTGACGTGGAAAGTGGAAGACATGAAAGTACAAGACAGGTGTGCAAGAGAACAGGGGGGAAACGATCGAATGCTGAGTGATGCAAAGTATTAATAAAAAGGAAGAAGCCGGAGAACCCTTTTTGGGGAGACGAAGGGGAGAAGGTCGAATGACGCCAAGCGACAAGGTCCAAGAGTGGGAGTGAGGGCGGTTGAGGAGGAAGGAGAGAAAACGAAGAGACGCTCAATCGTCCCACTCTTCCTGCAGGACTCGATTACGAGCGCGGAATATGGCGGTCCTGACGCGATTGTCAAAAGCTATGATAGCGGGGTCGGTCGGGTCCAGAACATTGCGACGGAGCCGGACGATACGCTCAAACTCCCTCACAATGAGGGGGTCGATCGGCATGTCGCGGGGTAGTTCTAGAGACTGTAGGTGTGTAAGCATGGTGTCCGGACCTTGCATGGACTCCAAGAGCGGAATCCCCTCTTGCGCCACGGCCAAGGCTTCGCGGAATGAGATGTTCGAAAGGACGACCAGCATCTGATATTCGGCTAGTTGATGCTCGTCGTCGGTTAAGTCTCTGCCAACAGGTGAAGAATCCGAGACCTGAAGACTTCCAGCGGAAGAGGTGGGAGGTCGGACGGAAGGCGGAGTTGGAACCGACGGAAGAGCGCGCTCCGTCGTAACGGGTCTGCGCCCAGACAGGTTCGGAGAAGGACCATAGGTTCCCAATGGGGGAATGTTCATTGGATTGGATAGCTTGATGCTGGCGGTGCGCCTTTTTTCTTTGGAAGGGAAAAGATAGATTTTAGAAACCGTCCGATGAGGACCATGCTCCAGGACCGGCTCACTTCCTTTCAGCTGCCTGCGGGGCGGCTTCCCCCCCGAGTTCGAAGATCCTGGCGGATTTGTCTGCTCTTTAGCTTGTTGTGTTGTGGATGCTGTAGATGATTCAAGTGAGGATGGAGGGCCAGGAGGAGCAGCAGGCTTGCGACGTACCTTCCGTAGCTTTCTCCTCACAACGACGATGAAAGAACGCTTTCAGATACCACTGCACCTCGCCGAGCTCCGTTAGCTTCCAGTAGCGCTGTTTGCGAGCACCACGGGGTTGCTCGCAGACCCGTTCCCTGGTAGATTCCGGTTAATAGGTCTGATAGAGTATTCCGGAAATGCCCTGGCGTTTCGGAGAATAGCCTCGGCGTCGGAGGCCCGTTCTGGCATGACAATACTGACTCCTCTGGTTGTACTTGTGATTATCGATAGGCTTGCCCTTTAAGTGTCGGCAATGGTTTCGGGAAGGATGGAGGACAGAACAGAGAAAGGAAAAGGTGATCAACAATCAGATGGCGCCACAGCCAAGGGTGGCATCCCACTTACTGCGGGCGAAGTCTAGCTCTTCTACGAATCTCATCCTCGCTTGGGGCTCGCAAATCCGCTCTGTTGTGCTCAAACACTAATGCATGAGCAGTAAGGTTTTGGACCTCTTGAGGTAAGTTCCTGCAGGCAACAGGGCGCGTATGCAGATGGGCGGTAACGATGGTATATCGATTCAGAGTGTTGTCGGCAGTCATTGTCAGCGATAAATAATAAAAAGTGCTAGAGAGTGTGTGTAGTTAATAAAGTGCCGGGAGCGACGGGAGGGGAAGCGAGGAAGGGGAGTTTGGAAGTGGTAGAGCGTATCCGTATTCTGGGCGGACCCATGGCGCCCAACCCAACGTCGCCTCCCCAAAACCAAGAATTCACCAATCTCTCACAATCAAGTTAGCCGTACAATCGGATTGGCTCGGTGGTGACCAGCCGGCAGGCGGCTTTGGTTGCACAAAGTCGGAACTTCGAAGAAGTTTATGCAGGTTGCCTTCAAATCTTGGAGGGTCCAATCACACCTTTTTGGGAAGTCCTTGGCTCGCAACAAGCCACCCCGGTCAACAATGATCTCGCGAGGAACTCGACTCGTCGTATGATGCTGGTGCTGATCGTAATGGCCTCGACATAGAAGCGGATATGAGCGGCGATTCGGACTGTTTGGGTTGACTCCCAGATAGCTTTGGGCCTCAGGCGCGGCAGGCGCCTTGTACAATAACGACTTGCGGGGCGACCCAACTACCCCAATCGATCTCCTCCTCGAGCCGCCTCGTCTTTCATAGCTTATTGTGGTACGATAGTCAACCCATGCTTGGTTATACATCTTATCGGAATCCCCTGGAGTTCTTGAAGGGCAAGTTGAGTTACGACGCGCCCACATCGTACAACTTTTCCGGAAAAGGGTTTACAGTAAGTACTCAACGTTACGTCACAAGAAGTGGAGCATGCATCTCGATCGCCTTGAGGCTCGCGCTCTACTTCGGAATGCATGTTCGCTCGCCGATGCACCATCCGCTGGAACCCACAAGCTCGTATCCGCCGCCTTCAGGGATTTGAATTTATCGAACGATTCTCCATCTACGCCGAAGGACTCCCTATGGGCAGAACAAAAAAAGAATCCGAGTGTAAGGGTGGTCGGACCGTTTTCAAGACTCTACTACCACCAACCATGAGCACCGACGCAAATTCAAGCAACGCCATATCCACGCGGCACTCTTCCTCTGACAATAGCAAGGATGCAAGAGACCGAACTTCGAAGGTTACTATGGCAGGTGGTCTATGGACCACGGGTAGCATGCTGGAGGTGTTGATTCCTGAACCTTCGCTGTGCGTGTTTCCACCTCCCGCACACTTGAACGCGTCGTTAACCCCCGTCGACGGACAGACGCGACCTGGCAACACCTTTTGCAGATGGAAGAGATGGCGAGACGAATGTTTTTTTTTTGTGTCATTCCCGACCACAGAAATGGCACAAGTCGTTCTCGACTCTTCGGCTGGCGAACATTCAGCTGGCCTCGTCACGGATTGCGAGTTCGAGATTTTTGAAGCTATATACCAATCCGCAGTCGGAGCGGCGGCATTGGGCTACACAGCTCCCAGCCCGAGGGGTGAGCACTTACTTACCCCCCACCCCAGAAACCCACCCCACGTCCTCGTCCTAATCGCCTGGGTGATCGCTGTAGATTGTTCCTCCAAGAGCGCCGCTCCATCTGAACCTGCAGCAACCTCAGCAAGGTACACTTTTCAACGAGCGAGAACACTGCGAAGCATTATTGTCGGGCGAGTTTGATGTCGCTGACGGAAAATTCGTTCACTATCCAGGTCGTCCTGTCACGAGACAAGCTCCGACTCTGAGAATAGTAAGTCGTCTCTTCTACTTGGGATACTATACATGCTTCTTTCTCCCTTTATCTTCTCGCTCAAACGCTAACTGTCTTTCGTTTTTCCGCGCGACTCTGATGGCGGTTCTCCGGCACTATTTTCTTCGTCTTACTTTAAAGACAATATTCCTCAGGCTGTAGAAGGATACCAGACCAATAGTCTCAATCCGCCTCTCGGACCTCCCCACAAGAGGCGACGAACATCCCCCCGAGGCTCAGAAGTCACTTCCTCATCCATTTCGCCCGCGCAAGCCCTCAGAAACCGTATCAGCTCATTTTCTTGGACGCTTGGCTTGGAGTTTGCGGCAATACCCGCACCACCGGCCCCAAATTTAGGAGAGAGAAGTGTTTCCACCGCTGCTAGAGCCGACGGCGAGCATAAGGAGGAGGACGACGACGACGAAGGTGGCTCCAAGGTGGTTCTGAGTGCAAAGGCGAAGGGAAAGCGTCCCGCGAAGTGAGAATAGACCCATTGAGCTGTAATCCGTCTTAAAAATAGAGTACTTTTGGAATCGCTACAATTCAGTCGTGCAGTGTGGTTCATGGAAGGAAAGAATTGGTGCCCGCATTTACGATAATGGGTCTCGTCTGCAAGAGGCACGTATGAACCTATCGCTGCGGGCTTGCACATTCCTCAGCAAAGATCTGTGGGACCAGCATATCACATCAATAGAATGGCTTGCCGTCGTATGCCCGGCTTTGGTAGGATGCATTGCCGGGCCCAACGTCAGGTGCTAAACGCGAAGGAGCGGAAGTGGTCATATATTTGAGGTGGAATATCGAGCGTACAAAAGCAGCCAGCTAATACGTAGGTATTCATCTTTTTCTCTCCTTACGCTCTGAGCCTATCGGCTGTCGGTGGGTGCAATCTCGTCGACGGACACGACAAGGAGGTCAGCTGGGAAATAGGGGCTGCTGAGTCAGCGGGCGCAGAGTTAAGTCCGTCCGCGCGCCCTTGATTCTCTTTTCAACCGACCATCACTAGCCTCTCACCACGCAAGGAACTCGCCCTTCGCGCTTTCTGATGCTCGCCAATTTACTCCTGTATAGCGAAGGCATTCCTCAAGACGCTGTGCACTCCGATCCACAGGACCGTCGACACCAACACTGCGGCCATCGCTAGGTTGTTTGGTCAGTGACCTCCCTCAGCTCTCGCGTGCTTCCATCGTCGTCTAACGCACCCTTCCCCCCATGCAGTTGCCCCTGGTCATGGCTTAGGCTCAATTTGCGACTCCAATCAAGGGTTTTATGGTTTCTGAGGCCTCGTCTGCTGGACGAACCCCTCTGGCTGCCGACCGGTAACGGTGACAGTGAACTCCCGAGAGCCGTCCCTGGGGTCGTTTTCGCCGGCCTCGGTGTGTTCTTCTATTGCTGGGTGTGGGTTCGATCGGCCTTGTTTTAGGCACGCACGCTTGCCCCAGCGGCACCTTGTGAAAGGTTGCCCTACGCTGCCCGTCGATAATGTTTTTGGTTCGGTTTCGCTTGTCCGCTCTGCCCGAGGATCCGGCCTGGTGCTGGGCATCCTATGATGCATGTTCTCGATGGCAAGATGACACGACGGATTCGAGCTGGGCTCGAATACGTTGTCAACCTTTTTGGAACTCGAAGCCGGAACGCGGGCCTCCTCGTGGTGGGTTCTGGTAACGCTAACCTGATTGTATCAGGGGAGTGGCTAGACCGCGTACGCATTAGATAGTCTGTCGTTAGATGTAGCTGTGCCAATAAAAGTCGGTGTACATGTCCCTCAAGCCAACCTTGGCACCACGTATCCATTTCCGCTACGTACGACCAACGCTAGACTATCTAACGAAATATCTCCTGTTCAACGGTCTTCCTTGCTATTCTCGTATAAGTCCGCTCGTGGTGGCCCCCTTTCATCTTGCCTTTCGCGACCAATCGATTCGAGCGAGCAACCGTGCTGCCCTGATTATCGATTTGCAATTCGACACACACGTCCCATACACAGAGAGCTTCAAAACACACTTTTTGCGCGTCATAACTCACGAAATAAGATATAGGTCACGTATCAATACCTCCTGTGCGTATACGGGGTCGCACTGAGTGTGTTTCGGCGGGGGTGTCGGCGCGCTACGAGAAGCTGAAAGACATCGCTGAAGACATTGCGTTCATCAACTCCAGACCATCATGGCACACCAATTAGGTTGATATTTATTTTGTTACAGAAGTAGAGGCGGGTCATACAACGGCGACTTCGACAAGAACGGAGGGGCTGCCAGCTTGGGGTCGAACCACGGCTTGGAGATGTTTGGTCGGTCAGATTCTTAAGCCCCTGTAACGCGCCGTACCGCTGCTTTCGTTCCTTCTTCCAACCACCACCGTTCCTCCCTCCCCCAGGAAAGCGCAGATCCCCTAACAGAGTAGACGGTACCTTTCCCAAGAGGTATGGAGTAGCTGGTTGCTCAGCCGGGTTAGCAGATGGTTAAGAGGTGAGCTGGGTTCGACGCCTACAGCTGCCTGGACCGGGACGGTCGATACTGACGTGTTCTTGGATCGGTTAGAACTTTAGGAGAATCTCGTGGGGCCTTGGGCTCATTGACGGAGACGGGCGATTGGGTGTAGGTTGAACGGCAGGTGCGACGTGGCTCGTTCGGTCGGGACTGCAATCTGAACTCTTGACTCACTAGGCTCAACGCGGAAGACGAGTCCACGAGAGATGGGAGAAACTCGAGCCCTATTGGTTGATGAACGAGGTACGTCGTGGTCTATCATTGAAGGCCTCGCCACCTGTCTGACCTTGCCTTGGTACGACAGCGCACAGCTCCATAGAAATTTAGAATCGCGCGATCCGAGCAGTCGATGACGAAGAAGATAAGGAGAACTTGGGCGTTGAATGTCTAGGACTGAGGTACGCCGTTGTCTGCTTTCAAGAGTTGGCTCGACGCTGACTCACCTTCGGGTTCAGAGCGCCCAGCTCGCCGACTGCTCGCGATCCCCATTTGGTCCAATTCCTAATAGGAGACTCCTGTCCGATGAAACGGGGTCTTCTTGTGCCAGCCACGACATCCCAGGTAGGCCGCTGCACCATACTAGAATCGATACCGAGACCGACGCTGACGACTCGATTAGGCATTTATAAATGGGTGCCATCCGTCGTCGCTGGTACATGTGATTGTCCCAACGGTATGTGTCATAGAGGGTTCGGCACCCTCGATGGGTCTGGGTTATGCGGTTCCTTTGAACGGCGCAAGTGGGACATGCGCTGTATCGGGGAGGTTGTCCGCGAACCTTAACAATCCCAGGTGGACCATTGGCGGAGAGTACGCCGCACGGGCAACCGTGAACCCGAAATCCGTTAAGAACACCTCCGGTATGATGGGGCTCGAAGTCGTAACGCGGGCCTCCTCGTTGGTGAGCCCTGGTAACGTTCTCCGGCTCGTTTCGGGAACGGCTAGACCGCGTGCGCGCATGTATAACCTGGAATAATATCTATTTACTCGTTTGGTGCACTCCTTTAATTATTGTCCCAGTAGCAACTTTCCAGCTACCTGACGATGTCGAAGAATTGAGAGTCAAACAATCCAAACGAGCTTATATGCGTTGTAACACAAGATCACTGAAGATCGAGACGACTCCGGTAACACCTGTCTAGACTCGACAAAGATCAGCCAAAGAGCAAATACTAGATCCTACTCAAATCCGAGCATCGCCCGCAGTGCAGTCACCGCAGTGGGAAGCGGAGACGTTCTTGAAGCGTCAATACCCGCCAAGACTCTTCTAAAGCGTATGTGACTCTTCGTGTTTATACTTTCTGTAGAAGCGCCCCACGCCTTGTTTAGTTATAGCTTAGTTACCACCAACCGGAGGCTATAATCTTCGGCGGTCATTGCCTGTAATCGGTGGTTAATGTTGTGCGCCAGCAATGCGTCAAACATGTGCCTGCACGCGGCAGCTGTCTATATAACACGCAAGGAACCCGAACCACTTGCACAAAACCACCCCCATCTACCCACCCTACAACTGACCATTCAGTCTGATCAATGGACCAGCCTTCCTCCAATAATCAAAATTCTGATCCCGAGGCATTGGTGCGTTCATTCACCCAATTCTCCTAGGAAGAATGCGTTGTACCGTGAGGGCTGACACATTTGACCACCAGAAACAAGTCCTTGAGCCCCTGGCGGAATATTTTATCTCAAGACAGCGAATCAAGTTTCGCGGAATTGAGGTCGGCTCAGGAGGGTTTGGGACAGTGAAACTTGCCTACCTCCGGTCGGGCTCCTTCAAGTTGATGCAAATATTCGAGAGGCCAACCACCGTGGCGGTGAAAGAACTTCACGCGCCAGCGAGGACGGAGATACCTATGAGAACTGCATATGTAACCCGAGAACTTTCGGTCGTTCCAGCAAGACTCGGTTCCTAATCTTTCCCCTCCCGCCTTAATCAGAGACTTGCGAGGGAGATGAAAGTCTGGGCTTCGTTCAACCACCCAAACCTCCTAGAGTTTACAGGATTTCATCTCAGCGAAGACAATCAAACCGCTTATCTCGTATCTCCGTACATGAAGAATGGTAACGTGAAGGATTACCTCAAGCAGGAGGAACCGTCGCCGGAATGTCGGCCAGGACTGGTAGTGTTCACCCTTCACCTGTGATTTTGATGTGCCGCTGACATTAGTGTTACAGATTGTAGATACCATTAAAGGTCTCAACTATCTTCACCAGAGAGATCCGCCGGTAGTGCATGGGGACCTTAAAGCGGTGCGTCGAGATTACCAACCGCAGCCTGGCCCGACCCGAGTTTAGGTCCCTAACCGCTAGTTACTTATTCTTCTTCCTGAATGTTCCTTTTCTGGTTCCGCATTGGGTTTGAATAGTTAAACGTGCTCATCAACGACAACGGGAGAGCGTTGCTTTCCGACTTCGGCCTCGCAATGGCGAAGCAAGACGGTCCGACCGGACTCAGTACGAGCAAAGGGCTTAGAGGCAGCTTTCGATACTCCAGTCCGGAGGCTTTGGATTTTGGTCAAGTGGAATGCCCGAGTGATATATGGTCTTGGGGATGTCTCGCTCAGGAGGTGAGGGGAACGAGCCTGATGATTTCCGTCATGAGTAGAAGAAAGAGTACTGAGTCACGTTCTGGAATATATAATGACGGGCAAGGGTCCTTACTTCGAATTTCAAAACGAAGCGACAGTAATAGCGTTGATCTGTGAACCAGAAGGTCACAAATCACCGGAACATCCGGAAACCAGCGCTGTGCCTCCTCCTTTGCTCCAGTTGATCAGAGAACGCTGGAGTACCGAGGTCGAAAAAAGACCGATTTCAATGATATGCCTCAATGAGATGCAATCGAGTTATTCCGGTATTACATTCCCTCCCAAGAGCATGGTCCACAGAGCCAATCGTTCACCCCGAAGCAGCAACGGAGGACACCACCTCCCAACCCGTCTCTCAATCCACTGTAACCCTTCCAGCGACCACAACAGCCGAGAGCCGCGCTCTACGTAACACTGCAAAAGAGAGCTCTAGCTCTTTACCACAAATGACATTCACTCGACGTAGACCCAGACCAGGCCAAACCTCTCGCAAGGCTGGTGCCATGTCTGGACTAAAGCGCTACCTCGGCTGGTAAAACTTCACTATATATATACGGAAAAAGGAATCGAGTAAATGAGGGCAGAGCTCTTCGTCTTCTAATCCATATGCTAAATCATTTGGAGGAGCCTGCCGACCATCATCCTGTCCAACATCATATATTATCGAACCTATGGCCGATTTGAGCTTTCTGCTATAACTCACAAGTGTGGCACCTTGCCGGTGCCGATAATAGGAGGAGAACGGGCTAGGATAGCTGATTCGCTGTAAAGCAGAGCGGCGTTATATGTTCGGAAAACATTCGGCGTCGGTGCACCAACGGGTCTCGGCAATAGTCGGAAGCGTAGTACAAATCAGCGTCGAACGAATAGATATAGAATTTGGCATTCGGTCCGCTTATGTAAACTAAGACTGTCACAATGGCAGAACCATGTGCATGGACATCCGACCTCCTGGCATGTGAAAGTGATGGACCCAGATTTCAACTCGTCATACACTTCGGCCTCCCCGATCAGCGGCGGATATCCACAACAATAGCACGACATCAATCCTATCTACAAGTTCGGAAAGAGTAAGCTGAACCACTCGACCCACTCGTTCTAGAGTGCAGCTCGTCTCAAAGAGGGGTATCCTGAACTCCACAACACGGCCACTTGCATCTACGGGCGGCAACCGAAGTTGGAACACTAAGAGTCTCGGGAGTGGCCAGGGGGTCCTCGGGCGGCAGAATGACGAAGAAAGCTAAGGGAGCTGATTGGACATTACGGAAGAATGGCAGGCAGAAAATCATGAGACAGTGCATAGAATTCGAAATCCGACGCGAGTAGGATATGCGTTGAGCGCGGAACGTAAAAAGAACCAGTACGATCGACAAAGGCGCGAGAGAAGTAATCGTAAACAAGCAGTTTATGACGGAAGGAAAACAGAAGGGCTGGACGAAGAAAGGCTCGAAGATGGCGTTCTCGGGCGGACAAATGATCTAGGTGAAGTCCGAGCTGAATTGGGATCCTACGATTTAAGCGCAACCGCTAGCCAATGGGCGGCATCTTCAACATCGTCAGCTCTGCCTAGCTGAACATATAGATCTCTTGCGTCCGTATAGTGTGTGGCGGCCTCAGCGTTGCGGCCCTGACCCCGGCGTAGGTGACCAACGCTAAGTAGCGTGTTCGCTCGACCTAGGTCGTCTCCAAGGCGAGCGTAGACTTCTTGCGCTCGGGTGAGCAACTCCTCTGCTTTTGTGTAGTCGGATCGCGCACAGTACACATCTCCCAGCCCCTGCAACGCGTTCGCTCGTCCCAGGTCGTCACCGATGCGAGTGTAAATTTCTTGCACTCGGGTGAATGACTCCTCTGCCTGAGTGTATTTGGATTGAGCATTGTAGACCTCTCCCAGCCCAAGCAATGCGTTTGCTCGACCCAGGTCGTTACCGATGCGAGCGTAGATATCTTGCGCCCGTGTAAATGACGCTTCTGCCTGGTTATATTGGGACTGAGCGTGATAAATCTCTCCCAGCCCACGCAAAGCGTTTGCTCGACCCATGTCGTCACCGATGCGGGCGTGGATTCCTTGCGCTCGGGTGTAGGACTCTTCTGCCCGGGTGTACTTGGATTGAAGACGGTAAAGATCCCCCAGTCCATGTAGCGCGTTCGCTCGACCCTGGTCGTTACCAATGCGAGAGTGGATTTCCTGCGCTCGTGTAAGCGACTCTTCTGCTTGGGTATATTTCGACTGAGCGCGGTAGACCTCTCCCAGCCCACGCAATGCGTTCGCTTGACCCATGTCACCACCGATGCGAGCGTAGATTTCCTGCGCTCGGGTGTATGACTCTTCTGCCTGGGTGTTTTTGGATTGAAGGCGGTAAACATCTCCCAGCCCCTGCAACGCGTTCGCTTGGCCCAGGTCGCTACCGACGCGAACGTAGATCTCTTGCGCCCGGGTGTACGATTCTTCAGCCTTGACATATTTGGATTGAAGACGGTAGACATCTCCCAACCCACGCAACGCGTTCGCTCGACCCAGGTAGTCACCGATGCGGGCGAGGATTTCCTGTACTCTGGTGTACGGCTCTTCTGCCTGGCCGTATTTGAATTGAAGAAGGTAGACCTCTCCCAGCCCACGCAATGCGTTCGCTCGGCCCAGGTCGTCACCGATGCGGGCGTGGGTTTCTTGCGCCTGGGTGAACGACTCTTCCGCCTGTGGGTATTTAGATTGAGCTCGGTAGACGGCTCCCAGCCCAAGCAACACGTTCGCTAGACCCGGGTCGTCGCCGATGCGGGCGAAGATTTCTTGAGCTTGGGTGTACGGCTCTTCTGCCTGAGTGTATTTGGATTGAAGGCGGTACAGATCTCCTAGGCCCTGTAACGCGTTCGCTTGACTGTGTTCGTCGCCGATGCGGGCGTGGATTTCTTGCGCTCGGGCGAACGATTCTTCTGCTTGGGTGTATTTGGATTGAGCAAGGTATATCTCTCCCAGCCCGTGCAACACGTTTGCTCGACCCAGGTCGTCATGAATGCGGGTGTAGATTTCTTGCGCTTGGGTGTACGACTCTTCTGCCTGGGTGTACTTGGATTGAGCGCGGTAGACGCCTCCCAGCCCCTGCAACGCGTTCGCTCGACCCTGGTCGCTACCGATGCGAGCAGAGATCTCTTGCGCTCGTTTGAACGCCTCTTCCGCTTGGGTGTACTTGGCTTGAACACGGCAGACCTCTCCCAGCCCATCCAACGCGTTCGTTACACCCAAGTCGTCACCGATGCGGGCGTGAATTTCTTGCGCCCGGGTGTACGATTCTTCTGCCTGGCTGTATTTGGATTGAGCATGGTAGACCTCTCCCAGTCCACCCAACGCGTTCGCTCGACCTTGGTCGTTACCGATGCGAGCAGAGATTTCTTGTGCCTGGGTGTACGAATCTTCTGCCTGGGCGTATTTGGATTGAGCATAATAGACCTCTCCCAGCCCACGCAACGCGTTCGCTCGACCCAGGTCGTCACCGACCCGAGCGTGGATTTTTTGCGCTCGGCTGTACGACTCTTCTGCCTGGGTGTAGTCGGATTGAAGACGGTATACATCCCCCAGCCCCTGCAACGCGTTTGCTCGACCCTGGTCGTTACCGATGCGAGCGTGGAACTCTTGCGCACGGGTGAACGAGTCTTCTGCCTGGGCGTTTATGGCTTGAACACGGTAGACCTCTCCCAGCCCATCCAATGCGTTCGCTACACCCAGGTCATCACCAATGCGAGCGTAGATTTCTCGCGCTCGGGTGTACGACTCTTCTGCCTCGGGATATTTGACTTGGACGCGGTAAACCTCTCCCAACCCACGCAAAGCGTTCGCGCGACCCATGTCGTCACCGATGCGGGTGTGAATTTCTTGCGCTCGGGTGTACGACTCTTCTGCCTGAGTGTATTTGGATTGAGCGTGGTAGATCTCTCCCAGCCCTTGCAACGTGTTCGCTCGGCCCTGGTCGTTACCGATGTGAACGAAGATTTCTTGTGCTCGGGTGAACGATTCTTCTGCCTGGCTGTATTTGGATTGAGCACCGTAGAAATGCCCCAGCCAAAACAATGCTTCGGCAGTGGGTCTTCGGTTACCCGCAGAGCTCGTGAGAGACAGCGCTTCCTCGAAAAGCAAACCAGCCTTCTTCTGGTCACCCTGAGTGTAATGCATCTGACCCTTTTTCAGCAGAAGATCGACGGACGGCACTGGCGACCCTGAAGAGTTCCCAACCGATGGGGCTGTTGCCGGCTAAAATGGGACGGAGGTTACTAATGCGATTGGTATTGAAGCTAATGCGGAGCTCACCATCCATTGCACCTCATTGCAGCACCGAGTAATGTCCGGTCTAGCTTTGGGATTGAATTTCCAACAATCCGTCATCAAACTACAAAGCGCAATAATCTGCGCCAGCTGCCCCTCTTCACGAGGTGAAGGAACTTCTCCGCGGATCACCCTCAATGCAATCTTGCTTTCCAAGTTGAGATTGGCAAATGGAAGTTGATCCGTCATCATCTAGCCGATGATCCGCGGAGGAAATTCAGCGATCACAAGAAAGGGATGAAGCATTTGCGCTGAGCCTACCTCCCAACAGACCCAGCCAGCCGCCCAAACATCGCTTGACAACCCGGGGCGTGTCCCCTTCATTACTTCAGGAGCGGCCCAGCGGAGCGACCAAGCGGGACCGGTCAGGGTTAACTGGTTGCCAGCAGCACCGACGCGAATTGGGCGGCTATCTGGCTCCGGGGTCGGGGTTCCCCGTACCTGTTGACCACTCTCGTCGCGGATCACTTCTTCTTCCGCCGCTCTAACCCTACGGGCCGAGCCCAAGTCGGTAATAACTGCACGGCAGGAAGGGCTGACCAGAATGTTGAACTACGACATGGTCGGGTGAGTGACGAACCCCAGCGTATCTTGATCCAACACTCACCGACTTGAGATCGCCGTGGCAAACCGGTGGCTGTCGAGTGTGAAGATACTTGACTCCCTCAAATGTGTCCTTAATCTAAAGGAAGAACGCCCATTGGCTTCC
>WSTX01000039.1:0-29856 GCA_019633405.1 Tulasnella sp. 408 | reverse complement strand
CAGCTGGAGTACGTTCTCTAATAACGATTCTTCGACGTGGCTTGACTTTGCTCTTCCCTTTCTAGGGCTTTCCGATCTATCGTCGACCCACTGAAAAACTATCTCGCGCAGGTCCGCACCGTTCATCAAGGTCACAACGGATACCACGAACGCCTCGAGATTTTGCGGGCGTTCAACCCACTAGTTCTTACCGTTATCCGCGACGGAGGACGCTCGATGTGGCAGTCAGAAGCGCAAACCCGTCTTGGGTCACTCCGGAAGACCTTCAACGATTTTGTGCTCGACATTGATAGGACTCATCGCCAGATACAGGTTCGAATTACCTTTCATTCGCAGCTCTTATGACTGTCTCATGATCAATTTCCCTAGAATAATGCCAGGCAAATGCGTGGCGCAGACGAACGTTGGTGTCATTGGGAAGGGGAGAAAATATCCATCTATTCTATTCGATGAATCGTCATTAGTGTTGGCATAGAGAGAATGTGATACAGGCGAGAAGTGATGCTTAGTAGCGTACGGATGCGTCGTGAGCTCGCAGGATTTGGTCCGAACCAAACGTACCGGTTAAGAGGCGCGACGAATCCGGCCTATAACGTCTTCCCCAGACGGAGCTGTATAGGTGATGCTTGATCCCAGTAAATGGATGAAAAGTCATTCGATATGTGAGAGACTGCTCAAGTAGGCGAGAGGCGGGTCTGCGTGCGTGGCATGCGCCCACGTGCCATACGTAAATGCCCTGGCAATGGCTTCACTCAATAGCCCAAAGAGTCAGTTGAACGGAAATTTGGCCTAGGATTCTCAGGCTCAGATGTTCCATTTCGGAAAGATTTGCACTCCTACTTGGTTTGTTGCAGCCATCATTTGCTTCTTCGACCGGAGGTACGTAAGTGCAATGTGCTTGCTGCCTCGTCGTCTGAAGCACAAAAAGTGTATGAGGCGATAAGTAAGGCTCCAGCGTGACGGTAAAACACACTTACTCTCGTATTTGGCGTTCAATTCTAGAGATCTGGGTCCGCGGTTTTCTGCAGCGTCGAGAAAGCGACGTCCACCTCATTGATGCACTCCGCAATAACCCCCGCGTTGGTCGACCAGACGAAATTCACAGCCTGTATCACGGGAGGACAATGAGCTTCGTTGGAGTAGGAGTGCGTTGAGTTCGACACATACGTTTTGCTGGACGATGACCACCCGCGCATCGCGATCCAAGTACTTCAATGCCGCATCCACGTTGAAGAGGGCAGCTTCGCGCCATTAAGCGCAGCCGAATTGAATTCAATTTGGAGCGACTGCCGCGTGTACAGCGATTCGGTGAGTCCTGGCGCCTTCCTTAGACTTCTGTCGAGCGATGATGGCGTCTGGCCGCTTCCTGTCAGGACGAACGCTGCAGCATTAGAGCCCGGCCGCATACAACCGATGTCTCAAACAAAACAACCTACTTTGAGGATAGGTAGCACCACGTAGTATCCTTTCCAGTTCGTCCATCTCTGCTCGCTTGTCCAAAGAGGGCGCGTCGTCGCCGAAGAACGGCAGCTGCGTCGAGTGCCCACCAGAGCGGCCGCCCGACGACGGACGGCGCAACACGGTACGCCAAGTTGGGTGCGTTGGCAGTGTATCGACACGGGCGGACTTCAAGAACGTCGAGTAATGCGACGAATAGTCTTTGTTCGTCGCGAGCTCTTCCTGGAGTCGAGTGGGGGGGGGGTCAGTCGAAACCTCAACGTCTCCTTGGCCCAGCTATCAACTCACCAGCACAGCGTCCAACCCGATCGGCCGCGGGAGCCTTCTCTCACCTCAACGCCCCCGCAGGCTTATCCGGAAGCGTGTAAGGCCAAACATTCACTGGACTGGCATTGAGGTTGCTTGCCCTTGCGCACGACTGTTCAAGCGCGTCGGTTCATCACCCGATGCTCGATGGGAACTCCTCTGGATGCGATTGCTTTTACTGGTATACGTCGGAGCAGAGGACCTGTAGGCGCAGTGGTACTGGTGTCTTGTATTCGTTCGGGAAGGCGGTGGTGAGGAAGAGGAGGTGTTGGTTGAGGTGGACGTTCGGAAGTTGACCGAGAGATTGGGTCGCTCACATGTTTCGCGCGCCTTTTTCGGAAAACCCGTTTTGGGTTCACAGCACACCGCCCTCCAACTTTTCCCCGTGACAAAAAATCGTCCCCATTCTAGCATACGAAATAAACAGCGAGAAAGAGAAAAGGTCCAGGTCCAAGAGTCGCTTATAGCTTCAAGTCCGAGAAGGGTATACAGCTACGACTCCAAGATCCGCAGAGGGTGCTTATACGACGACGGCAGCACCAGCAACGACGCCCAACGCAACGGCTCCCATAGCCTTCCAGTTCATCGAACCGACGGCACGGCTAGCGGCGTTGCCGGAACCCGTTGGTGTGGTGGCAGCTCCGGCAGTGGTGGCTGCAGCGGCAGTGGGCTGGGTCGAACCAGTGGACATGGGCATGGACATGGACACGGAAGACATTCCCATCGCGTTCGCCATGAACTAAAAAGGCGCCGAGGTCTTCAGTACTTGGCGATCGCGCGCGTTACGCAAGGCATTAGCTATGACGTACTCGGTCAAAGGTCTTGTCCTCCGTAGGCGCGTTCACGGCGAAGACCATGCCCGCTTGGCAGTGAGTGCCCTGCGCGCAGAATACCCAGACTGGGTCGGTCTATTGAAACAGTTGTGCCCCATACGTTAGCGCGGATTGGAAGACGGTATTCGTAAAAGAATCTTACGCTGTTGATAGGAAGGTCGTACGTCGGGAAGGAAGTAGCAGCGGCATCAACGGGTTGGCTAGGAAAATGCAAGACCGAACAGTGAGCAAAAAACGTCGACGCTTCCAAAGTAGAGGCACACTCACAACCCGGTATCGAATCCACCCTTTGGAATCATCTCGCAAGGATTATCGAACGAGCTTTGCGTGGCCGTGTGGTTCTGAGCTTGGAAAGTAAAGTGGATAATGTCTCCTTCCACAGCACCAGTGATTTGATTGGGAGTGAACACGAGACCCGCTGATCCTCCAACGGTAACCTCGTGCACGACGGCACGGGCCAGGGGAGCGACAGCGAGAGCGGAGACAGCGGCGAGTGGCTTGAAGAGCATCGTTAATAGAGGTCGTCGAGAACGTGAGCTAGAGTACTTTGGCGGGGAGGTTTGGTTGAGGGGAAGAGTTTTTGACAGGTCGTTGAGTGATTCCTTAAAACGCGGAAGGGCGTTGTTTATGTATTCTCAGTTGTGCCGTTGCCAAGCCCGGGCAACCGAGGCGTGACCGGTTTCCCTTTTCGGACGGTATTGACACTTCCGATATTCCCAGAAGCACAGGGGCTGTGCCAATACAGCCGCACGCCTCAAAGCGCGTGTTTAACACCGCCAATCACCGCCCGTCTATTAAGTAATTAACGATAAGGAAACATTCTTGGCACGAGATAGAAAGTTTAAATGTCTACTTGGTCGCTTGGAGGGAAATGGATCGGCAGGAGGGCAGTGGGTGGCAGGGATCCTTGAATTGGCGCCGCGCGGGACCTGGCCGTGCGACTCGACGCCTCCATTTCATTCACGTCCGGGCAAAGGTGAACGAAGCCCGTTTCATGCGTTAGAAGCACCGGATGGGCGACTATAAAAACATTCTCGGCATGAGGTTCATTTGCTAGGCGCCTCGGCATTCTGCCGACGGCAACGCCTTTGCCTGACCTGCACCTAACATGGTGGGCTGCGGAAGCGCTCAAAGCGGTGAGTCGGAAATGGTCCTGTTATTCCGAAATCAACTGGTCATCGATTATGGCGAGACTGGTAATAAGGAGGCCTCTCGAACTGTTCTCTCGACGAAGCTCATAAGCGCTGATGAGCTCTTGGAGCAACCTAGCCAAACACGCGAACCCGTTGCAAACGGTTGTCTACCAAGTCGAGTACACGTTATGTAGCTGATCAATATCAAGTTGCGTAATTTATACCGCGTCATCGGCGGGCCCACAGATAGATTCGTCAGTCAGAAGGTCCGGAGTAGCTTGGCGAACAAATGTCGTGCAAATATTAACAAAGTTGCTACATGCGAAGTCGGCTCCATCGGCACAGGCTTGTAACTCCTCCGGGAACTCTGCCATGGTAAGCAAACTTCTCCGGATCCTGGGACTGGGACATTTGATTGGGTCCCCTATGACCAAAGTTCACGGCTGGGGAGCGAATCGGCCGGAAGCGTGCACCCTTATTCCCAAACCCGTGCGAGATCTACCTTCAGTACCTCCCGGCTTCGGGACCTCCGACTCGTGTAAAAGACTCACAAAACTAGAGAGTGAAGTCTTGTGGTGCATATCGAGGGCCGATAAGGTGTTGTCAGGGCTAGAATTGATTGAGCTACAGGACCGGATTCGTCGGGATGCAACGGTAAGCAACTATCCACCCCTATTCCTACCTGACCAACGCATAAAATGCCCCTAAAATGGTGTAAGGATTGCATGTAATATAATACCTACTAAGGACACGCGAATGTGATGGCAGCCCCCTCGTTCTCATGAGCGTATGCTGTTGATGGAAAATGAATTTCTGGGGGTTTAATCCTCGCCTCATTTAAAATCACCCGCAAAATCATAAGAAAGGTAAAGTCTGTATTACTAAGATGGAACGAGGAGTGAATTAAGGCCGCAAAACCTGCGATACATCCAAAATTGAGAGGACTCCGTCAGACACTCTAGCAATTATCCCAAGAGGAGAGATCTCAATAGATGGAGATTCAGACCGGTAGTGAGGGGGTAACCACACCACGCGCCTAGAATCACAAACCACCCAATTCGATTGAATCCCAACACAGCGTGAAGTGAAGTTGCCAGGAAGACCATCAAATGGTTTAAGGGTGGAGGAATCCCATAATTTAACCGTTCCGTTTGCTAACCCCGTCGCCAAGACCTTGCCATCTGTTGAAAAGATGACGGACTTAATCGGGCTGCTGTGGCCGGGAAGCGGCGCGCCGATCGGTGCTCCGGTCTGCACATCCCACAAAACCATCCTGTTGTCCGAGCCAGATGCCAGAAGCTTGCCATCTGGCGAGAAGATGACGGAGCTGATGGAGTCTCTGTGACTTGTCAGCGGCTTGCCCGACTGTCCTCCCGTCTGTCTATCCCATAGAATAACCGTCCGGTCATCCGAGCCAGATGCTAACATTTTGCCATCAGGAGAGAAGGCGATGACCCTGATTGCTCTGCGGTGACCAGACAGTGGCTGCCCCAACGCTGCTCCAGTCTGCGTATCCCACAATCTGACCGTGTTGTCGTCTGAACCAGATGCCAGAACCGTTCCGTCCGGTGAGAAGGCGACTGACGTGATCGACCTCCCGTGCCCGGCAAGCGGTTCACCCAACGGTGCTCCAGTCTGCGCGTCCCACAATCGGACCGTCATGTCATCCGAACCCGATGCGAGAACCTTGTTGTCAGGTGAGAAGATGACGGCCGTAATTGCTTTATTGTGACCGGTAAGCGTGTCACCCAGTGATTCTCCAGTTTGCGCGTTCCATAAACGAACTGCCGTTTCGTTTGACCCGGATGCCAGAAGCTTGCCGTCAGGTGAGAAGCCAAAAGACCTGACCCACTCGCTATGGCTGGTCTGCGGCTGACTCAATAGTGTTCGGGTCTTCACATCCCATAAACGAATCGTCCTATCGTCCGACCCAGATGCCAGTGCCCTGCCGTCGGGCGAAAAGGCGACGGACCTGATCCGGTTTTTGTGACCAGTGAGCGGTTCACCTAAGGTTGTCGCAGTCTGTGGATCCCACCATCGGATAGTTCCATCGTAGGACCCAGATACCAGGGTCTTGCTATCCGGAGAGAAGACGACGGATGTGATTGAGAGTCTGTGGCCTGTGAGTGGGTCTCCAAACGCTACTCCAGTCTGCGGGTCCCACAAACGAACCGTCCTATCGTCCGAACCAGATGCCAGAGCCTTCCCGTCTGGTGAGAAGGCGACTGACGTGATCGACCCGTTGTCGTTAGTAAGCGGTTCACCCAACGGTGCTCCAGTCCACGCATCCCATAATCGGACCGTCCTGTCGTCCGATCCAGAGGCCAGAACCTTGCCGTCCGGTGAGAAAGCGACGGACTTAATCGGGCTGATGTGGCCGGTAAGCGGGTCACCCAACGGTGCTCCGGTCTGCGCGTCCCATATAATAACCGTCTGGTCATTCGACCCAGATGCCAACACCTTGCCGTCCGGTGAGAAGACGACGGATGTGATTGAGTTGGAGTGTCTTTTAAGCGGTTCACCTAACGGTGCTCCAGTCTGCGCATCCCATAGCCGAATCGTCTTGTCGTCCGAGCCAGAAGCCAGAACCTTGCCGCTCGGTGAGAAGGCCACGGACGTGATGGAGTCGTAGTGTCCAGTAAGCGGGTCACCCAGCGGTAGTCCGGTGTGTGTGTCCCAGAATCGAATCATCCCACCACCCAGCCCCGATGCGAGAAGAGCTCCGTCCGGTGAAAAGTTCAGCGTAATGACAGGTGAATCTGTCAATGCCGTCCAAATGTTTGCTGGCCAGTTTTGTTTCCGCTCGCCAAGCAGAATCCGGGTTCTTGCTTGATTGCGATATTTTGCCGAAAGCGTTGTCCCCTCAGGGCAGTGAGGAAGAGCTGAGGCATAGATGTGGAGTGGGCTGAACGAGATTGGCTCGAAAAACGTGGCGGTAAATCGCTGAACGTCATTCCAGAGAGCAATCAGGGATTCATCTGATGACCGTTGCTACGAGCCGCTAGTTAACATCCTCGATCTGCCGCATGTATTGACTACGATACTCACTTGAATCCAGTGGTGCACTTCCTTTGCTGTAGTATGTGCGTCGGTTGTTGCTCCCATTAAACTCATCACTTCGAGCCAAGACAGGAGGTTTTGTCCGCTGACTAGTTGGAAACTCTCGAGGATGCCGCTGGTGGATTCTTCCTTTATCTTCGCATCCGGCCGAGGTAATCCAGCAGTCAAGTGAGCGAACCAAGAGCGGCAACAGTACCGAAGCCCTTCGGACACATGCTTCTGGACTTCATCCTGAATTTCGGAGTATTCCTTGGAGACGTCGGACAAATTGCAAATGTTTGTGCGCAAGTCGCGCGCCATGATGCGCAGGGTTAGACTCGCAAGGCGTCGATGATGCTGGATGAGGTCGACGAAATAAGGTTGATTTCCGCACCGTTTCCGGGAGCTTAGAAGGTCGCGAATGGATGTGTGCATCAGACGCACGGGTTCGAATGGGGATGTGGGGATGTGAAGGAGGGAGGTAAGCTCTGCGAGGGTGTCTTGCCGAAGAAAGTCGATGGTGTTATCTTGGCCCTGGAAGATCCCTTGGTCGGCATACAAAAAGGCGATGACCTCTAACGACACCGGATAAGGCGCTACTACCAGGGTTCCCAAAACCCAGGACAATAGCTGTGCCCCCGTCGAATTTCTTCCCACCTTCTCGAATGCCCTTGAAAGGATCAGGTGGTACAAATTATCGAGTTCCCTCCACCTTGACCGCCCTCGTAGCAAGACTTCCAGTCGATCCCTAGGTGACCCTTCGCCGATGTATGCAACGGCAGTACGAGCCCACTGAAACAACCCTTGTGATATCTCTACCAAGCCTTCTAAGTCGGTCAACGAAGGCCAACTTTTTGGGAGGTCGTGCTCATCTCTAACTTGTGCGAAGGCATGATCGATGAAAAAGGCAATGTCTTCGGAAGTGTGAGGTATGGAGTCGAGGTCTTCTGCGTGCCACCGCGTTGATTCAAGCGCGGTGAGAAGTGATGCTTCGGGGCGACATGTAAGGAGGAATTTGACGTTGGAAGGGAGGAATGGGGAGTGCTGATCAATGAGCCGAACGAACCGCTCGGCGTCGCCGGTGTTGGTGCATCCCTCAAGGGCATCAATGATTATTACAATTGGATAGACGTTGCCGTGAAGCTTTCCGAGTGACCCGACGAAGAGTACTTTGAACTGCTGTTCAAGGCGTTCCTTTGCGATGTCTTCATTCTCCTTCACGCACTCCAAGATCGAATTCTTCACTTCCGGGACCAGACCTTGCCCGAGCTGTCTGGCGAGAGCGCAGATGAACTTTTCGTTCAAAGCGTTCTGATCTTGGCGAAAATGAAATATGGCACAGGATCCTTTGGAAGACCAGTAGTGAGCAACGGTGGACGCGATTGTCGATTTCCCGCGGCCGGCCATCCCGCGAATCCAGAGGACGGGTTCAGCAGTCGCCGATGTATCCCTGATCCAGTCGTTTATGCGGGTCAAGATTTCCACTCTAGTACCAGGAAGGCAGAGTGTAGCTTCGATTGAGCTCCCCCTCATCCCGTTGCTCCCATCGCCCAGACGGCCGAGAAGCCGACGCCGCTCCGTCCGGAGTTCCGTATGTCCTGTAGAAAATACGTGAAATCTTCCCTGCAAAACAAAGGTCGGAGAACATACTCAGTTCAGCGACTAGACCGACCAGGTTCAGGCTGACAAGCATCTATAGTCGACAAAACAGTAAGGTACAATAGCGACCGAAAACAATCCATCCTCACCTTGATCTCTTCCAGTACACTCTGTACCATATCAGTGTGATCCTTCAAAGCTTCAGCGTTGTCTGAAGAGATGAACGCCTTTTGGAAGCGCCCCGAAGACCTCCATTTCTCGACTTTCCCTTGGACGTGGCGGAGTTCCCTGACCCAGGCTTCATTCAGCCACTTACTGACATCTGCGCAAAGCCCGTCGACATACCTCTGTAGGTTATTTATTTGTGTGATCCACTCGTCCCCTTTGTGCTCGGTTGATATCTTCGTGAAAGGTTCTAGTTGTTGAGATAGCTCCGAGGTATGGGAAGTAAGCTCCTTGCATAAATCGTTGTTTTCGTCCATAGACTGAAATCCCAAGTTAGAGGACAAAGTTAGGGGGGAAATGATGGGAATGGTTTCACCTCGGTTATGTTGACAAAGGCTAGGCCTACTTTTGCGACGACTCCTAAAAACCCGCCGACGCCAGGTATCGCTCCAGACATCGTCCCCATGGCCTTGAAAGTCTTTCTGCAGGCGAGGATAACTCCGCCGCGAATCGGACGACGGCTCTCTTGGTCCTCAGGGAGGTTCCGTGACGGGTCGGGGACCGACCCTGGGTGTCTTGGGCGTTTTGGGCTAACCGGTCTTTTGTCTGCATTTGCGCTGATAGATGTAGGAGACTCAGGGAATATCAGATCGCCCCCGGGCTCGGCCAGTGACAGGGGGTGCTGATCCGGTGGAATGGAGGGTTCCGTCCAACCTATGAGTCTTCCCGGTGGGGCCGAATCTAGAATCATGTCAGTGTTCCTCTAACAAGAAGTCTACGGAAGGTTCTTACCATTTGTATTTGTATCCAAGCGGTTCTAAGGAACCAACGCCCAATGTCATTTTTCGAACAAGAACACGTTCATTATTCGCTCACCCCAAGCATCATTAACGCCTTGTCAATTTCTTCTCGACAAGTTCGCAGGGAGTCGGTGCACTTGTTGGGACGCAGTGACAAGATTTGGGACTTGATTTTATTTCTAAACCCCCTTTCCTTTATCCCGTAGTTCTCCGACACTTTCTGCACAGTGGCGTGAACGGCTTCTAGAACTCTGGCGGGGACAATTGTAAAAGCTGCAGCACCTTACCGAACCGGCCAAGACTCCGTACCGAATGTACTGCCTAGCGGCATCTCCCGCAGGGATAACTCCCGGGGCAACGTCGGGTAGGCTTTTGATTGTCTGTAGTAAGCCTTGTGCGGCGAGGGTCGTGTGGGGCGGCCACCTCGTGTCCTAGGATATCAAACGTTTGTTTAGGGGTACTATCGGTCATCGGGTAGCAAGCTGGGGTACCTGTAGTAGCGTCGACGTGGCATTTCTTATTGCTTGAATCCTGTCGTGGAGATCTTGTGTTGAAATATCGAATACGGGAGGTTGAGAAGATTGTTCGGCTATTACCGAAGACGACCTCCAAAACGAGTGTCTACGGGCAGCCGCCATGGTTTCAGTTTATGATAGTTCAATGGAGGGATACTGGAGAGATAGGAGAGCTGAAAAGTTGGGAAGTTGGTGGTGAGATGACATGCGTCTGCGCGCAGCACAGCCTTATGAGGTGAGGGAACACACGAGGCTTGTGAGAGAAGCCCTGTTTTCGGTCGGGGTTCAGCCACATACATGCAAGACATACACAAACGGTTTCCCAGATTTTATTTTCCGGGGGCGGGGGGTGGTGAAGTATCCCTTTGTTCCTATTGTGGTGGTCCCGATTGTCAACACTTAAGCTCTCTCCCTTCGAATCCATTCCCAACCAGAGCCCTTATCGTGCTCTGCGCTACGCAGTACTTCCGTCAACCAGCCCCATCAACCCATGTACTGAGTTCTGTAACGAAGGCTGGGATCGGATGTCTGGCTTTCAGCATTATTGGTGCGCGTCAATCACACCAAACCGGGAGCTCGGTCGTCACTTGGTCTGCCCTTGAGGCTACTGACCAAGTCGCAAATAGGAGGTATCGTAGTCTTGCTGGAGGTGACTCAGAACCCTTACCAGATTCATACAGCTTTATGTATTCTTTACTCTTTATTATTCACCTTGGCCGCGATGTCGGACACTGCACCCATAAGGGACCCCTACCCGTCGTCCTAAACCATCGCCATCGCACTCGCACTTCTTAACACACGGACATTAGTTCAACCCCCTTTGCTCTCGGTTGCTATTTAGATTTCAATACATGTACAGCCCGCAAGAACGCTCTCTTTGATCAGGCGCTTGCGACAAATCCGATCTTGACTTGGACTGACCTCCTTGCTGACGCACCCCACTTCACGGGGAGAGAGATATATGTAGCGATGCACATGCTACCCCAATCTGGACTTCTTTAATCATGGCTCCAAGGCCAAACGGGATCATGATTGTGATATAAGCCAATGGTCAACCGACACGCGCGGCATGCACAAGAAACTCGAGATGGCCCCTTGCTCCCGCAAGAGGTTGTCACCTTCACGACTATCGCTCTTGCTAGTAGTGTCGAGGAGGAGAGACAAGGCGTCAGCGGTGAGCTGAAGGATTGGGAACGCGGGGCCAGGGATCATTGGTTACAACTGTCCCCGACTCTCGGATTGAGCGAGGCCAGAGGGAGAGAATGTTCCACCCGTAATCCACTGAGTCCCTGAGCTCGAGGTCACTTCCGCCTCGACCCGGCTGAGACGTCGCACGAATGTTCCCGCCATCCGTCTTGCTCTTGAGTGCATACTAATTACATAATAGTTTAGCTTTGCCGCAAAAGTGCAATTTAAGGTTCTCGGGTCAATGCGAGTGAACCACCACCAAATAAGTGGACTCCACTGTTGATCAGCTGCTTCACAGGGACATAATGCGCACGTTTCGATGGGACGGTACGACTACACGCAAAGCGTCTACTCTAGGACATATTCTACGGATTATAGGTAGTTCTATCGCTCGTCTGTTTTAGAATAAAGCGGCAAAGATACATCACAACGGAATTATCGAGGCGCTACAATACGGTCTGTGTTTTGACCCTGAGGGTTCACCCAGCGACAAATGAAAATAAGCATAGCTCGAGCCAACAGGGTTGAATCTGCTGCATGTCTGTGGAGGATCGAGGTGTGGTAGGCCGGAAGGCCGTGGAAGAGCTCGTTTTCTACGTGCCTCCTCCCTGCCCACGACCTCATCAATTCTGCACAAACCCAGTCGATAAACCCCTCGACGGATCGGATTCGACGTATTACAGTAGTATAATGTGATAATTGGTGCTCTGCATAATACATTAGGTTAAGTACTCCATTAAAAAACTCCCGATGCCCTCTGCGAGACGCCGGTTCCACTCGGAAGAGGCTATATCTATGGCAAAATGCTCGTCGGATCCAGGAGAAGGCATCATTCCACCTTATTCGCCAAGGTAGTAGTCCGGTGGGTGCGGGCAGCTCGCCGTCCTCGTCGCCCTCCGGCATTTTGTCAGGGTTTAGGCAACGACTCGGAGCACGCTGATCATGACGCCAAAGGACACAAAACCCACACCTTGCTCATCTCATGAGGTCAAGTTACCTTATCAACCCAATGATGTGCTATGTAGTAGCTACATTGACTGCAAGTATGTAGAATGTAGGAACTAGTAGACCACAAACCCAGAAGCTCGTGAGGTGGGCGCCGGCGCACCCCATAAGCAATCACGCCGTGAGGTACATAGCCCATCAGCCATATTACCTCGATAGCCCTTTCTGAGTTCAATAGCTCATACCGCTCATGATATCATGGTGGAGGTTGGCAGTCGGTGGTTTCTGTGGCCTTAATGAGGATTTGTCGCCATGCTGCACTTGGACCCTGACGGAATTGACGGTGGTGACGAGGACGACGAGCAGCCCGCGACTGGCAAACTGATAGGTTGGTGCCTAATGATACATGATGCATGCTTTTAGATAGACTTCACATTAGGTAAGACTTTTTCCTAGTGGAACCAGCCTCTTGCAAACGGTGCAAGGAAGGTTCTTGATGCAGTATTTAACCCAAATGACGTGTAAAGCACAAATCTCGTATTATATTATTATTACTGTATTACGTAGGATACGACGCGTTGGAGGCGGTCACAGGCAAAACGAAGGAGAGATAAAGAAACATCGAGAATAGCAAAACGAAGGGAAACGCATGGAACGCAGAGAAGAACAGACTTGATTCCGAGGGGAGCGGAGAAGGGGGAAGCGCCGGAAGTGGAGAGGGAAGTTCAAGCCGAGACCGAGGCCGAGAAGCCGATGGGCGCTTAAAGACATCGTACCGGTAAGACCCTACAATGAACGGGTTCTGGGAATACGCCTAGGACCCTGAATTCAAACCCCGCCCCTATGCGTTCTGGCGCTAGACTTGAAAAACTCACCTCCAGGTGTCAGCTGAAGGGGCGGTCGGTTCCCGCACACCATAAGTAGAGACTCGGAGCTCATACTCACTGGCCATGGAGGGCTTCCTGCAGACAGAATGCGACAGTTGATACTCCGATATTCACCCTGAACTGAGGAGAAATCGCACATCAAGCCACAAATCTACCCGAATTGGCCACTTTCCCACCCCAGACCCTCGTTTAGTGCATGTGACACTCGCTAGCACTCGCTGTTACTACTTGCCAAAACACGGCACTAATAAGCCCCACCCCCCCTCTGCCACTTGACTTTGGCCGATGCCACTCGGTGCTTGAGGTCTGGGACCCTACAACCTCATATTCCGGCTTAAGAATTGATCCTTGAAGCTAACCCTGCCCTGATTACTCGATCTCAAATTGGGGGGCACGAGTTATATCATGAGAGGAAGTGGTCGGGCGAAGCGGCACTTTCGGGCAAGCGACGGTGCACTAAGGGTCTCTGACTTTCAGGGTTTGAAGTATCAAGTGTCGAGTGTCGCGATTTGTCTGCGGGAAGTCCTCAGCTAGTATATACAAAACACGTGTAAATAATGAAAATGTGTAACGTCTTAGCCTTAGTGGAGATAGAAGAGGATCTGAATAGCCGTGGTGGAGAACTCAATCTTGACGAGGATGGCGATTTGGCGCTGGAAATGGTTGTGGAGGAGGCTTGGGAGGACTGTATCGGCTAACTGACAGAACACCGACTTTTCCCGCCACACGGAGTTAGCCGCCCCACAAGGAGTGTGGCTTGTTGCAGCCTCGTGAAATCCGCCCGTCACAACCCCTTTGACCGTTCCCTTTCAACCACACCCAGCATCCCAACTTGCTTCACTCGCAAAGCTGGTCAAAATGAGCAACCAACGCCAGACGAGTGCAAACGCTCACAAAACCCTCAGCGCTACCCCTTTCGAAATCCCTAATCCTCCCGATGAGTTTGGCCGGGATGGTGGCAAATTCTATCGCGCCTACGACGATCTTGCCGAAGAACTAGACGACGATATGGTGAAAAGTCTGAAGGAGCAACTGGATGGAATCCTTATATTCGTGAGTCGTTGCTATTACATCGCAATACCCGTTCTTGACTAGTTCCCACTATCTACTACTCAACAGGCTGGCCTCTTCGCCGGCGTAAACTCCGCATTCCTCGCTCTTACTCTTCCCCTCCTGTCAAGCGATTCCTCAGATGATACTAACGCTCTACTCGCTCAGAATAATGCGATACTAATGCAATTAGTGACTGGGAGGAACGAGACCGGGCCCAGCGATCCCGTGCTTCCTTCCACAACATTCTCCCCATCTCCCACCATCTTTATTATCAACTCTCTTTTTGGCTTGAGCTTAGCAATTGCAATTATAGCGTCCTTTCTTGCGGTTTTAGGTAGACAATGGCTCGTCTACTACCGCAAGCGAAGTGGAAGTGGGCCAGATCGGCAACGTTGGGACCAGCTCAAACGGTTCCTTGCAGCCGAACGATGGCGACTGGAACTCATTCTGGATGACGTCCTTCCCTCTCTTCTCCAAACCGCTCTCATCGTATTCTGCATCTCCTTCATTATGTACCTCCACCATTTGAACCCCGCTCTCTCTTTCCTCGTCGGAACACCCATGTACTTGGGTATCTTAATTTTTATCGGAAGCGCCATTTGCACCCTATGGGACCGTTTCTGTCCCTTCCACAGCCCTCTTTCACATCTCCTACGCTGGGCCGTCAAGGCAGTGCCTTTCGTGCTGAGAGGTGGGAGGAGGGCCATCGTTTCCGGTTTCAAATCATTCGCTGTGGTATTTCTGAGGCATTTAAAGCGATTAACGCGATTAATCAAATCATCCCCAGCTCCTAATGACGTTCGCGATCATGAGTCTGGAACAGGTGACCCAGCCGAGCAAACGACAAGACGATTGCAATTGGGAGACTTCGTCCATCCCATCCCTATCAAACGTTGGCTTCAAACCTTGACTACAGGTCGCAAAGAGGAGAGCCTAGATTCACTTCAAGTCATCACCCTCCAGAGGGCCATTTGCACGTCGGATGACCCAAGAACGCTCCTATATGCCGCTTCGAACATGTTGGGGATTGGAGCTGCGGAGCAAATGGCGGAATTATGGAAAGACAAAAATTTCCCAGAGCGCTTCTTCGATCAATTGCAAAATTTCCACAGTCGGGTGTTGCACCTCGGAGGGAGCGATCACATCGAAATTGCGGCGCCTGCAGTAAGACTATACTGCGCGGCTGCAGCTCACAGCCTGCTTATTCTCAATACAGGCTGGGAGAACTTGACTGACTTTGTGACTGCAATATATATGGTCCAGGAAATGCCCATTTGGGCCCCGAACGAAGATTTGCGTGATTTTTCCGCCTGCTTGATCAAGGCTACTCTTGCATTTACAATATTTCAGTTTTATACGGATAACCCGTCTGCCGAAACCGTCATGAACCTTTATAGCTATCTATCCAGGTATTCCAAATGCCTGGAAGATGGGGACTGGAGGCTTTTCTGTCTCATTTCTTGGGCAGGTGCCCACCTCACTGAGACAAAAACCGCGATAAGCCCTTCGATGGACTCCCTGCGAAGGGCATACAAAGGGTCAGTGAGTCCATAACCTAGCGAAGGGTTGACTAGACTAACTACAACATATACCCTTATCTCAGCGATTGCGGCGAGGTTATTCAGACCTTAGAAGGAGCTTTTAAAGTCTTGGTGGCCAAATCCAAGGAACTTGTTGAATGTGAACGCATCCTGATTGATATGCTCCAGTTTCTTGGCCGGGTCATTGTTGACAAGGTTCAGTCGAACGTTAGCATCGAGCAGAAGTTCGCCCTATCCGCATGTTGGGAGCGGAGTGTGCATGTGCCACACACCGGTCTTCCAGAAGCAACACGGCCAATAGTAAGAAAGATCCGGATTGATTTGGCAAAGGTCTGGCAACAAGAGTGCCGGAAAGAGAAGTACGTCCTGCATTGACTACTCAGCAGCCTTTTACTGAGAGGGTATTCTGGGCTTGGCAGGATCCCCGAAGACTTATTCAATACGATCGAGCGATATCTAGCAAGACTCCGAAACAATTACAAGGCTGAACCAGTATACCACGAATATATAGAGCTCCTGCAACTGTTTGGTCCTGCAATACGTGGACTGTTGTCCCCCAAACCCGACGCTATGGGCGACAAGCTTGAGCGTCGAAAGCGCGATTCGCTACGCAGCACTTTCAACGAGATGGTGGCGGACGCGGCCAACATCTCTCTTCAAATACAGGTATGTTTCATGGTTTATTTTGCTTCTCCTGCCTGCAGTATTCATTGTTGGTCATTTTTTCTAGCAGAATGCCCGGCGAATTCGGGACCCTGATGGACAGTGGTGCCATTCGCAGAGGGAGCCGCTCTTACAAACAACACAATATTATCTTACGTAAGCTACCTTCTTCATTGCGGACAGTCGTGAGCAGGTTTCACTCATGTGGCATGCCGTAGATCCGTTCCCTTCACTGCACCCAGATGGTCCAGTTATCAGCGGCGCCCGGATATTCTCGCCCCATACCCAGATACGACAGAATAAGCGCTCCCGATACTTCGCCTCGGAATGATACCTTGAGAAGAATCGTGATTTCGACCCAAAGCATCGATTTTCCTCCACAATCACTCTCTGTATATGTAGATTATTGTGCACCCCGGACACTGCGTTGCTCCGGATAAGATCCAGTTTCATATTACTTGTAGCTACGATGAGCTTTTTCCGTGACTGTGAAAGCTGACAGTCAGTCCTCGCGCAGATGCTGTGAGAGGGGATGTCGAGTACCCACGAAGCCTGCAGCCACCGAGACAGTCTGGTCAGAGGGTAGTATTTGAAAAGGGTCGTTTTGAGTACTATATATTCCCAGAAGTGGAGAAATGAGGTCGGAGTGTAAGCGTAAGCCTGGTCAGTGATCGGGAGTGAGAACTGGCGGGAAAGGCATGCGGTGAAGAGGGTGTGGGGGTCGAATCCCCTAAACCCGAGCGAGCGAAGACCAGGAGACGTGTGAGCGAGCGAATGCAGCATCCTGTGGAGTCGGGGATAGGAAAGTCGAAAGCCGAACTCGCATGTGTTCCACGGCCCTCGAGGCTTCCGCAGCTGGCCTCATGGTTTCCACGATGTAAGTCGCTTCTCAAGCAGGCTGCGGCGCGAGACTCGATCGCAACCCCGATATCCACAGACAACCACCACGGAGTTCGTTCGTCCATTGTCCGATCCCCTTATCCACCACACCAAACCACATCCGCTCGACTTGCGAACATCACCTTCCCCCCTGATAAGAACGCTTCGTATAAAAGACTTTATCTTGTCTACTATATTGACCCGAAGCCGCATAAACTCAACTACGATACCCAAATCGATTTCTTCATTTCGAGACACAATATCCGGTGATGAGCAAATTAGAAGAACAGAAAGCGCACCAGAAGGCATCTCAATATACACCAAGCGTGGTTAATAGTAATCATGCAGCGCCTGGGAGATTCTCTGAGGTGCGGTTCAATTTTTCGTGCGAGATGGACTTGGCCTGAACAAGTCCGGCACGAAAGAGACTCGACTACATCAGGTTTCGACTTTCTTCAAACACAATCGAATTTACAGCAGATGGACCGTCTGAATCTGGTGAAAACTTTGAAGTTGTTCGGGCGGCGTGGAGACGGTGGAAAGGAGGTGACGGTCAACAGGTGACAGTGACCAAGCGTCGGCGGGATCGGGGCACAAACAAACGTGAATTCGCTAAAGTGAGGGATACCCCTGCGCCCATTGCTTGACCCTAAAAACCCTAAAACCTCCCGTCACAGGAATTCACTCGTGAGGTTGATATGATGGCGGGTTTGTCTCACGAAAACGTTGAAAAATTCATTGGGTTTGTAGAAGAATTCGAGAGAGGAAAGACTTGGATAGTTATGTCGTGGGAACCGAATGGAAATCTTAGTGAATTCCTTGCGAAGGAAAACTGGGAAATCCCGGAACGTCTTTCTTTTGTACGCAGTAACATGTTGCGGGATACCGTCATGCGATTCCGACGCAATTGAAATTACAGATCCAAGACACGTTTGCAGGTATCAAGTACCTTCATACAAGTCAGCCACCAATTTGTCATGGGGCTCTCAACTCGGCGAGTAATCCACCCCACTAATTTCATGAGACACCACATCTCACCCCCAAGGTCCCTTAGCGGAATATTCTCATTAGTTCATCTTACCGCGCGATCATCTCTAATTTTGTCTCAGCTCGAGCTCTCTCCAAGCACAAACCAGCAACTGAAGATATATCCAATGCACCGGCAAAGCTAATTTCAGCGGAGGAGGAGGCTCGCTCTGGGACACATGTTGCTGATGCCGACACTCAGTTAGCATTAGCCGGGCCTACATTTTTGCTTCGGTGGACTTCTCCCGAAATCTTGAAAGGTAGTCCTTCTGGCTTGCCTAGCGATATTTGGGCGGCCGGCTGGATCTGTTGGGAGGTACGATACCTTTAAACATGGAGACTCGACTACTAAAGCTTTCGTTAGGTCATGACGAACGAAGTTCCGTTCTATGGACTCACGTCAAGCACCGAAATTGCATCAAGGATAATAGAGGGAAAAGTTCCTTCTACTCTCGAACACAAAGCGTTATCGGAGATTATAGGGCTACGCAATCTAGTGACTCAGTGTTGGGCGCGTCACCCAAAAGATAGAATTGACGGCACCAAGTGTTATAATACGGTACAATGGATGGTAAGCATTTTCCTGTCTTTAATTCAAAAAGAAATTCAACGCGTTGGGTCCCAGCCGTCAATCGTCCCAGTATTGGGAAGGCCTGCATCCTCCAGTGCCCTTTCATTACAAAAGGGCTGGATAAATTACTTGCAAGGCAGATATGATTCTGCTGTTTCGCTCCTCAAGCAAGGACTAAACTCTGCCAATACTGAAGATGACCCGGGCTTTAAAGCGGAGGTCCATCACAGGCTTGGGCATGTATATTACGCCCAAACCAAGTACACCATAGCGGAGGAGTCTTACGTAGAAGCACGAGAGATATTTGCTTCGATCGGCGATGACCACGGCCGAGCCAACACGCTCCAGGGACTGGCGCATGTCTACCGGGCTCGTTCCAATTACACGGAGGCGGAAAAATCTTATACACGAGCCCAAACGATCTTCCTGGGCGTCAAAGACGAAATGGGCCAAGCAACTACATTGCGAGGTTTGGGAGAGGTCTACCGCGCACAATCAAAATATGACGAAGCGGAACAGGCTTACAAGCAAGCCCAGGAGGTCTTCGCCCGTATCGGCCATGACCCTGGCCGAGCAACCACGCTACAAGGGCTAGGGCACCTCTACCGCACTCGATCGCAGTATCCCAGCGCCAAAGAGTCTTACATACGAGCCCAGAAGATCTTTGATCGTATTGGAGATGATCACGGTCGAGCAATTACGTTACAGGGGCTAGGACATCTCTATCGCGCGCAATCAAAATATGACGAGGCCGAAATATCCTACAAAGAAGCTCAAAAGGTCTTCGTTCGTATTGGCGATGATCATGGCCGAGCAATCACGCTCCAAGGGCTAGGACACCTCTACCACGCCCGATCCAGATACCTCGACGCCACAGAATCTTACACAGAGGCCCAAGAAATTTTCATTCGCGTCGGCGATGATCACGGCGGGGCAATCACGCAGCGGGGGCTGGGGGATATCTATTACGCTCAGTACAAATATGCCGAAGCGGGAAAGTCTTATGCAGCCGCACAAACCGCTTTCATTCGGATGGGCAATGACCAGGGACTAGCAATTACCCTAAAAGGGCTTGGCAATGTACACTTCGCCCAATTTCAATACTCCGCGGCCGAAAAGTCTTACCGGAATGCGCAAGATATTTTCTCTCGAATCGGCGATACCTATGGACGAGGCCTTGCAATGCGGGGGCTGGGGGATGTCTACCGCGCCCAAGCAAACTTCACCCTGGCCAGGGCGTCATACACGCGGGCGCAAGAGATCTTCATTCGAATCGGCGATGAACAAGCCCGCGCAACCACGTTACAAAAACTAGGGCACGTCTATCGTGCTCAATCCAAATACACCGAGGCTGAACAGTCTTATAAGTCCGCGCAATCGGTCTTCATTCACACGGGTAATAACCATAGTCTAGCGATCACCCTGAGAGGGCTTGGAAATGTACACTTCGCCCGATCTCAGTACTTCGCAGCCGAACAGTCTTACCGAGGAGCGTATGATACTTCCTCTCGCATTGGAGATGACCGTGGTAAGGCTCTTGCATTACGAGGGCTAGGGGATGTTTACCGCATACAACCAAACTTCACCTTGGCCGTGGCGTCTTACACGCGGGCGGAGGAGATCTTCGTCCGAGTCCGCGATGAGCAAGCCCGCGGAACTACGTTACAAGGGCTGGGACACGTCTACTACGCTCAATCTAAATATGCCGAAGCCGAACGGTTTTACAAACAGGCGGAAGATACCTTTGTTCGCATTGCGAACAAATCAGGTTTATCAACCACCCTGAAAGGGCTAGGAGATACTTACCGCGCTCAGTCGGACTTTCAGAAAGCCATTGATTTCTACACGAGAGCGGAACAGATCTTCGCTTTCATTGGCGATGAGCAGGGTCGTGCAGCCACACTACGACGGTTGGAACAAGTCATGGAACAAGTCAACGACGCTCGACCCGAAGTTACGGAAACCGAAGAAGCCCACGTAGCACTGAAATAGACGTTTCTATTACCGATCCCCGTAAATGAGCGAATTTGCTTCGGCGATCCTGGCGATCCCCATCCGAAACGAGGCCACAATGATGAGGCGACAAATTCTATGCAGCGGCCATATATATGTATGTAATTTTTGATGTTAGTGATACCTGAAGGAGAAATACATATCAGAGCTGCTCACAGCTGTGTCTCGACAAGAAAACATGCAACGCTGTGGATGGCAACCAGCCGAATAAAATCCAGGTCTCCCGACCCGTTAGACGAGCCTCCAATGGTCAAATGTGTATGACATAACGCCCCCCCCCGGAAGTAATAATAATAAATCCATGAACCGCTGTTATTGACGGCTCATGAGTGTTGAGATTCTCGGAGAGAGGAGGACGCGAGCCCGGGTGGGCGAGGAATATTAAACTAAATTTCATTTGTATTTAATCGTAGCTAGTAATCGAACTGATATTTATACTAAAGCTAATACCCCGAGGGGCAAGGGAGAAATGCGGGGGCATTTCTCCTAGTGGGAATCGTCCTCTCCCACTACCTCCTAGTATTCCCAACAATGAGCGCCAAAGTCCTCCGAGAGTCCGGAGTCGAACCACTGAAGAAATAGCAATTTCAAATTAGCCGCTTGGAAAATACGCGAACGTGCTCAAGCTCTGTATTCGGCTCTTTCTAGCTATATATTTGCCTTGGCATGCTTTGTGAGATCGTGAAACGGGTGCACCGTTCCAGGAGATGTCGACGACGTCGCGGTCGATCGTGTTCAGGGAGGAGAGGGAGGACTGGGGATGGTGGTGGGTACGATAAGGATAAGGTTAGGTCTCGCCGCGACGAGAAGCCTGTGGAGGTAGATGCTTAAGAGGAGACGTCGCATGTATCTTCCGGGAGTTCATTGAGGCGTTGGAGATGGTGAGGGCGACGTCGCAGAGAACAGCAGTTGCTGGGCAGGGCGTTCCCTCCCATTCACTCGCAGATATTGCTGTCGCCCCTTGCCCTTGAATACGCTCCCATTCAACTTATCACCCAGAGCAGCGGGCGGGGTGTGGTGGCAAGCCTCAATTTTGAGCCAGACCCCGAGTCCGATGTGAGTCGCGTTTCGAAACCGCGCACACGCCTCGACATACAAAGATGAGCATTCCATCAAGCTGTTTCTTCAGACATGCTGTCAGGTCTTCGTCGATTTCCCCAGCCAGAGCATCGTACGCTCGATAGAATTTTCCACCGTCCTGCCCGAACGCTTCCGGAGGGTCGGGAACTTCTAGCAATGGCACATTGAGAGGATCCATTGAGTAGTTTACCCCCTTTTGACTCTTTGAGGAGGTTGAATGTGCCTGGTGGGCAGGTTGGTGGTGAGAGAAGAGGTGAGAGGGGAGATTCAGAGAACATGGCCGCCATGCCCATTAGGCAGGTGAAACCGCGACGGTTTGTGTACTTGTTGCACACCGCCTTCACCTTGACGGCGGATTCAGACCAAATAAGTGATTCCTCGAAATCCTGCTGAGCGAGCTTGATTCCGTAAGTGCTCCTGGCATCTTTGCGGGAGATGTAACGTTGGCAGAGCTCGCAATACGGTTATATACCCGTCCGGTTCCCACCCCACCAAGGCAAGAGGAACAGGGTTCGAATCTGGACGCTGTTGAATCACAGATCGCTCAGAAAGCATGCCCGAGCTGCGCGTCCGCGCAAAGTTCAAACTCCAGGGAGTCGGGGAGACTGGAATGGTAGTGTTCATCAAGGGTGCGGAAGTCGGGCCGACCCCGACTCTGGAAGAGTTGAGTTTCGACTGTGGGCATTGCTAACGACACTTCGTCTGTACCTTCACAAGTCGTCGAGGATAAGTCCAAATTGGTATATGTTATATCGGTGGGGCGTTCAATGGAGCCAACATGACGTTCTTGGGAGCGTGTGGCTCCCGTCATCGTCGGTCGCCTCATCCTGATCTAGTTCTAACGGACAATAGAATCCTGACCGGACGGTTTAAACGTCTTAGCGATAGAATTAGTGACTAGATGTCACGAGCACTAAGAAATCTCTGTGTGATTATAAACGTTTGGTGGTTGCAAAACGGACGCCTTAAGTTAAGACCCTGACGCGCCAACAGTGAGACGCTCAAGCGCCGTTCGCTCAGGTAACGCGCGACGCACCCCATGCCATACCTCTTTCACGCAGGAGTAAATATATATCGGACTCTCGACTATATGTGACTCGCTAGTCGGTAAAAACTCAATATTGGGTCAGTGAACGCCGCGTTAACACTCTCCGGAAGCTGTGTTTCCATGCTAAAGTAGTCCCTCGATGATATAGATACAGTGCATATATAAAAGGCCACTGCGATTCCCGGTGTTCAACGCCGCTGGGTACCTGCAGCTATAAAGCGCAGGGACTCGTCCAACCCCATCGCACACATCATATTGAAGGCTGCGAGATAAACGGCTAGAAAGCCAGAGCAAAATGTGATATATGGCCCGGGGATTAAACTTCATAGAAAGACGTTATTATTGCTCTTGAGGCTCTGGCGGATGAACAATGGGTTCGAATCGACAACGAGCCTCCCCACCCTCATAGGTTGTGATCAGTCTCGTCGGTGAAATTGCATCATGTCTGTAGTTCCAACGGGGAACTTCGGATTCAGGCGGAGCGAGTCTACGGAGGGCATGAGGCAAGTGAGACCGGAGTGATCGTCCGTCAACGGGAAGCTGGACAACGAACGGGAGAAGGTAGATAGCTCTGATTCCTAGCGCTTCTGCTTCCGAATGACACCAACGTTCATCCGGATCTCGGACCCGCCGAGCACGAGTCTGGCACACAGATATATGAGATGCTCTTCAAGTCGAATAGTTGTAAACAGAGAGCAAGCGTACCTGTATTCGATGATGGGTTCTATCGACGGCCAAAACGAAGTTGTTGAACGTGTTGCTAAGTTTGCGACACTCTTCACGTGCGAGTTGGGGTGCAAACCAAACAAGCGGTTTCTGCCGTAAAGCCTTTTGCATTGGCTGACCAAATACTCGAATGACCTCGATCGATTCGGAGTACATAGCATCACTGGTATAAATGATTCCGAGCTTTGCTAGGTACTCTTCCAGCAACCTGAACTCGCCTCCCGGAACCCTGAAGATGTGTTCATCCCCGTTCAGCTAGAGGGAAGGCGGAAGGAAGAATCATTGTCGACTCACATGCCGGGAACGTCAACCGTCATCGTATAAGCCAGTAGCCAAAGCTCCGCTATTTCCGTCCGAACCTTTCTTACTGCTTGCCTTACTGCTTCCGGAAGTTGAGGGATTTGCATAAGTGGCTCGCAAGCAAGCCATATTTCAAAACTGCCTTCGATAGAGAATGTCGATTGTGCTTCGGCCACAGATATCGTTTGGTTAAGGTAATGGAGAATGTTAATCAAAATGATCTGATAGTCCGGGTTTTCCCTGTAGTCCGGGCGCGCTAATACCTCGATGGCCGCCTTTATGATCGGGACCCCTTCATTTATGGTGGTATTGTACCTAAAGTCTCTCGTAAGGGGGCTGAACAGGCAAGTCGACTTGGATCACTAACCCTCTGTAAGCCTTGCGAAGGTCGTGGATCGAAGTCGTAAGCAACTTCCGGACTTTGGGAAGCTCGGAAACGATCCACGAAATCATGCACAGGAGCCTTAGATCTCCCCGCTCCAGCATGTAAGAGTACCTTGCTAGATGACCTCGGAATGCTTGGAAGGTATCACTGGAAGGCACAACCAGCGAAAACTGAAGCATCAGATGCGCAAGAGTGTTTCTAATCAAAATAATGGATGCCTCTGAGAGGCGGTCTGCAGAGATGTAGATCATTTCTCTGGGAAACATGAGTATCGCTTCCTGCCAACGAATGGCATTCCCCCATTCCAAATCCAAAGACAGGAACCAGTGAGCAGCAGTGGCAGAATACAGTCGCCCCGCGGAGCTTGAAATTTCGGCTTGGTCCTTGCCTCGGAAATGCGGGGCCAGTCGTGGCGAATTCTTGAATTGAACGAAGAAGCGTTCTCGGAACCCGCTATCACTCCATATTGACCAAAGTTGAGCGGGATCTGTGATTGCGAGAATGTTTGACGTGGCGTAAAGGAGAGTGGATGGGTCATCCGACGTGCAAATGGTCCTCTGAAGGGCGATGGCCTGAAGAGAGTCCGGGCTTTCCTCTTCCCGGCCGATGGTGGACATTAGTCCCTGTAGCTTGGACCATAATGTAGTTTTGTTGCGAGAGGGATATAAAGGAGTAGCTCCACCCCCGCCTAGCAGGGTAGAGCGACGTATGAGTCGCATTTGGCGCTCAAGTGTCGTGGTGAGAACCGTGGCAACCGCGCGGAGAGGTTTCAGACAGGAGAGAATAATACCGCCCAAAGGCCTGAACATGGCGGGTGAACTCTGAACGCCCCAAGAAAGAAAATGAGAGAGCGGACTATGGAACGGGCAGAACCTGTCCCACAGCGTGCACAGCGCGCTTGCGACGAAAATGGTGAGGCCCATATACAGCGGGACTCCGACAATGATGGAGATGGAGGGGCTGAGATAATGAAGGTAGATGATGAGGGAGATGCAGAAGATGATGAGACCGACTTGGAGGAGGAATGGAAGGACATCGTCTAGGATGAGTTCTAGATGCCACCGCTTCGCGCCGAGGAAACGCTTGAGCTGTTCCCACCTCTGTCGGTCTGGACCTCCTCCGCTCCGCTTGCGGTAGTAAACGAGCCATTGGCGGCCGAGAACGGCTAGAAATGAGGAGATAATTGCAAATGCTAGGCTCAGCCCAAAGAGCGCGTTGACGAGGAAGATGTCGTGGGCGGGCGAGAATTCCCCAGAAGGAAGAGGGGTGTCGGTAGGAAGAGAGTCGTTCCGTCCCATTACCAACTGCAGAAGGATCGCATTATTCTGGGCTAGCAATGCGTTGGTGTCGTCCGAAGAATCGGCCGAGAGAAGGGGGATGGTGAGAGCGAGGAAAGCGGTGTTGACACCCGCGAACAGACCGGCCTGCACATTGTCCAAATAGTGATCAGCGGAAAAACAGGGGGTGAGCACGAGAGCCCAAACATACGAAGATGAGCATTCCATCCAACTGTTCCTTCAAACTTGTTGTCAAATCATCGTCGATTTCCCCGGCCAGAGCATCGTACGCTCGATAAAATTTTCCACCGTCCTGGCCGAACTCCTCTGGAGGGTCGGGAACTTCTAGCAATGGCGCGTTGATAGGATCCATTTAGGTAGTTTCCTTCCTTTTCACTCTATGAGGAGGGTGGGTAGGCTCGGTAGGTAGGTTGGTGGTGGGAGGGGAGGTGGGGAGCGTTCCGAGAGCATGCCCGCGATGCCCATTAGGCAGGTGATCCCGCGATGGCTTGTGTGCTTGCTGCGGCACTGCCTTCATCTCGGCGGCGGTATCAGCAAAAACCAAACAAGTAATTCCTCAGAGCCCTTGAGCGAGCTTGCATCTTTCCCTGGTAGATATAACGTTGGCCGTGCGACGCGGTACATACATGTTCGGCCCACCCGACGCGGAACAAAGGGAACAGGGACACAGTGCAAGCCTGAGGTCTGTTGAATCACCAATTGCTCAGAAAGCGTGCCCGAGCTGCACATCCATTCATGTCTTCAATTACTCTATTCGGTTAGGGAGTCGGAAGACTGGGTTGCTGGTGCTCGAAAACCCCATGATGATGAACTCGAGGCCGCGGAAGTCGGGCCGACCGGGGAAGAGTTCGGTTTCGACTCTCGGCATCGCTAACTGCACTTCGTCTCCATCTGGACAAGTCGTCAAGGATAAGTCTAAACTAGTATCTAGTATATCAGTAGGGCGCTCAACGGAGCAAACTTGGGAGCGTGTATATGGCTGTTGTCATCGTCGGTCGGTCGACGCATCTGGGTCAACCTCCGATGAACAATAGAATCCTGACCCGACAATTAGTGCTTCTTATTGATAGAATTAGTGACTGAATACTAATAGCACTAATAAATTCTGTGTGGTTGTAATATAAACTTTTGCCGGTTGCAAAGTGGGCATCTTAAGTCGACCCATGACGATGACAACGACACCCCTCCCCCCGAGAGCGTCTAAGTCGGTGATGTAGTGTATTTTGTGTCTAATCGCCAAAGCCCTAAATTCAATTTTAGGCTTATTTTTGAAGAGTTGAGTCTGTGCAGTCGAAGCACACGCGCAGTGGCGATGGCAAGAGTCGAAACGAGGTTCAGCCCACGATCACGGGTGTTTCCTGCGGGTAAGACGGCCTCATACACAAAAGACCAATGATCGAGCCCAAACCAGAGTAAAACCTATTTGGTCAAAGCCGGCTATGCTTCATTATAATAGTTCCGCCCGGACTCTGGGGGGTCTGGACTGGACGTCATGTCGAGCGGGTAAGAACCGAGTTCAATGGCAAGGGAAAAGAGACAACAACTTACGCAAGGTAATATATGGCCAGAATGGACGGGGTCTCCTCTTGCCAGTGGCAAAAACGAAGGTCTGGGTCCCTGAATGGCGTTGCCGCGGGCTGTGAAATGACGGTGAGATCCATACTTAACAAGTCACGCGAATGGCGCGAGGACGAACTTGGATTCGACGTGACTCGCTATCTATTTCAGCCACAAGGTTATTGAAGGCGCTTCGCATGTTAAGCCGGATCGTGTGCGCAAGACCCCGTACTACCCAGAGGTCAGGCTCGCGCGAAAGAAGTCTGCGTAATGGCAAACCAAATGCCCGCAGGACTTCGACACCCTCAAAAGATGTATCGCCACTCTTATATACGGCTCGAAGGTGTTCCAGGTGCTCAATGAGTATGTGACCCATGCGTACTGGAAGCCTAGATAATGGAAATATTTTGTTACTAAGTAAGGTAAACAACCATGACTAACAATTCGAATACATACCGGTGGCGGGAGAGCGAGTTCAGGTACTCTTGCTCCCAAAAACCTACGAGACTTGCCCGTGCCTTTCGTGCCATTTCTAACGAGACTTCAGGAAGTGGATGACTGCGTATGACTAATTCACATCTTGCCAACAGGGTGAACTTGTGTTCCATGGTAATTCCTGCCTCCTTCATGTCAGTAGCAACCATTTGATTGATGTACCGGAGTAGGTTGGTTAACAGGCAATTGCAGTCAACAATATCCTTATATTCGGGCTGGGATAAGACCTCAAACGCTTTCTCTGCTGTCTGAATTGCCTCGTCCACGTCGCTTGATGACAAGGCTTCGGATTAGCTAAATTGAGTCGGGACATTGAATGAATAACACACGTACCCCCTGTACGCCTTCCTTAATGGATCGATCAAACATTCCCCGAGCGGATCAATTGGATAATCCGTTGTGTCTAGAATCGCGGGGAGCATCGAAGCGACCCATGAGATGACACAAAAGAGTCTCCAATCGTCGGGCTCCATGCGATTGGAATAGCTGACCAAGCGGCTGAGGATGCTCGGGATTTTTGCTCGGGTGGGCCGGTATAAACAAAACTGAAGAATCGTAAATCCAACAGTCGCTTGGAGTAAATACGCTGGGGAATCGGACACCTGTTGGTCCGGGACCAAAATTGCGGCTTCACGCGCCTTGTATACATCCAAGCGTATGTCTCGTAGGTCGTCCCAGCTTTCATCGAGGAAGAGTACCACGCGAGCAATTGCCGCGCAATGCAGACGTTTGACAGACATCGCGAGGTCAGCCCGATTGCGACCAGGAAATTCCAACATCCTCGTGTCGGAGCCTTGTAGTTGGTCAAGGAAACGTTCCTGAAAAGTTTCATCACTCCATAGTTCCTCCATTTGGCCTACGGATGTGATACTAAGTATGTTTGCCGTAGCATACAGAAGTGTGGCTTGATCATCTGACGTGCAAATGGTCCTTGCAATGGCAATTACTTGGAGAGATTCCATGCTCTCATCCTCCCGACCTTTAGTCAAGCTCCGAAGCCAACGCTTACCGGCGCCAGACAGCACAGTTGCGAGGTCCCGCAGATTCAACCACCCTACAACCCGCTCAGCTGGATCAACGTGCAAAGAATCGACAGCATCATCTTCTTGCCTCGAGCAAGGATAAACTTGGCGAGCCACTCCCGCCAATCCCCTGACAAACTGAAGGGCGAGTTGGGGTAGAGATTTGTATAAGGCGGCAGCTGTCCCCTTTATTGCCCCCATTACGGAGGGCACGTAGTAGAAGACCCAGCAGAGGAGATGTGAAAGAGGACTGTGGAAGGGGCAGAACCTGTCCCATGACGTGCATATCGCGCTTCCGACGAGAGTTGCAAGTCCGATGCACATTGGGGTTCCGACGATGATAGACATAGCAGGGCTCAGACGGTGAAGGTATATGACGAGGGATGCGCAAAACACGACGAGACCAGTTTGGAGAAGTGAAGGAAGGACGTCGTCGAGGATGAGTTCCAAGCGCCATCGCTGAGCACCGAGGAACCGTTTGAGCTGTTCCCATCGCTGTCGGTCCGGGCCGCCTCCGCTGCGCTTGCGGTAGTAGACAAGCCACTGCCGACCAAGGACTGCGAGGAAGGAGGAGATAATTGCAAATGTCAAACTCAGGGCGAAGAGAGCGTTGATAGCGAAGATATCACGGGAAGGCGAGAATGATGTGGAGGGTGTGGGATTTCCAGAGATGGTTTCGTTTCTTCCCAGCACTAACTGCATTAGAATTGCGTTACTCTGAGCTAATAACGCATTCGTGTCGTCTGAAGGATCGGGCGATAAGAGGGGAAGGGTGAGGGCCAGGAACGCGGAATTGACACCCGCGAAGAGACCCGCCTGCGGAAGTGAGTGAAAAGGGAAAGCTTCACACATAAATAACCCCAACTCACGAAAATGAGCATACCATCAAGCTGCTCCTTCAAGCTCTTTGCTGTGTCCTCGTCGATCTCTTCTGCAAGAGCGTCATATGCACGGTAAAATTTGCCGCCGTCCTGGCCAAACTGCTTGGGAGGGTCTGGTATCTCGAAAACGAGAGTCTTGAGCGGATTGTTGACGGCAGAGTTCATTGAATTCATCAGGTGAAACCGTTGAGCTATGGGGGCGAGGTTGTGTGAAGCACACGGTAAAGTGGTGGAACGAGGTTGACTGATGTCCCTCTGCATGCACAGCCACAGCCACCCGGCGAAGCTTCCCGAGGCGCTCTCAGTCCAGACTCTCACGACTAAATCTTATGCAATGGTGCGCTAATTCGACCCCGACATTGCACTGTGCTTCGAGGCAGTTGGGTTAGTTAGAAGAAACGTAGGGTGGACCGGACAGGGGACAGCCGTGGGATCGAAACTTGCGCCCCA